>JACXGI010007441.1:0-37091 GCA_016801175.1 Esox masquinongy
AAAACAAAACGATAATAGAATACAAAAACAAAGAAAAACACCTTGAATTGGTGATTGGAGGCATGCATGGAGCAGAGGTACAGAAGGCAGAAAAAAGAGCAGGAACATGTAAGAAAGTTCTCACGTTCAAAGCAGTGAGTGTGTATGCTGGCTGGCTGTCAGTCAGGAGAGGGGGTACCATTTGAAGGATCAGTCATCCCTGACAGTGCTGTCATGGAGAGGCTTAATTAGCCAGGATTACTTCCTCACTTAATGAAGCATGCGCTCCTCCGTCTCAGCCCGAATACCACTCTCTCTCCCACTTTTTCTGCCTATTCGTTCCCCCCTCTGTCTCCTCTTCTCTTCATCACCCTCTTACTCACCCCCTCCCTCTTTTTGAGGGACTGTTTCTCTCTCTCCAGGCAACACAAATCCCCCACTCACTACCTACCACAGTGACAGTGTCACTTCCTGTTGTCCCAAAGATTACATCTGCACCAACCTGACTCTCATCCTCTATCTCCCTACTCTTATTATTTACATGAGAAACAGCTAAGCTTCGCCTAGCACACTAGAGTGGCAGATTGGCTCACTGAATAAATTGCTTTAAATTATTGATTGACTAACTAAACAAACTCACCAACTGACCAACTACCTGACCAACTAAATGACAGACCAACTAACTGGCTAACTAAATGACTGACCAACTAACTGGCTAACTAAATGACTGACCAACTGATCAACTAACTGACTGGTCAACTAACCAAGTGGCTAACTAACGATTGACGAACTGGCTGACCAAATAACTGATTGACAAATTAATTGGCTGACTAAGTAACCAACTGACTAAATGACTGACCAATTGACCAACTAACCGACTGAACAAATGGGAGTACAGGTGAAGGAGAAAGGCAGCAGAGTTGGGTAGTTATGAGAAGGATTGAAAGGAAAGAGGGGAGATGTGAGTTATTGATTTCATCTTAGAAAGGGAAACTACTGTACTGAAATGATGCTGTTTATCGCTCTTCAGATGTCATAGCAACAACCGCCAGTAACACTTCAGAAATAATGCATGAATTATTAAGTGCAATTTTACATTTTAACACATTTGTTACAGTATTTCTTAGGTGTAAACCATTCAACTCTCATTGGATGACAACAAACACTTGAAAAATCTAGTCTATAAAATTCTTGATTCCTAGGAATATTACCACAACGGGAGTAAACGTCGGCTTAACAGATTTCAGCGTCAAGAAAAAGTGCGCTCAAACAGCCCCAAAAAAATGTTGAACACCAACTTCAGCTTTAAGAACAAGCAGAGAGGTTAATTTCCCGCCACAGCGAACACAATGTCCCCTCTACGCCTGTGGGCCGTGTGAAGACTGCTCCTTCAATTACAGCTCACACTGGTCAGAGGTGGGAGGGGAGTAAGACCATGCAAAGTATTCACGCATCTCCTTGCAACTGTCTTTTTCAAATATCATCATCCTTCTTTATGTGTGAGCAATTTATCAAAAAACACACATTTGTGCTATAGCCTAGCCTTGTAGGGAGTAAGCCATCCAGTGTACATAGAGTAGGGTACCATGCAGAGACAGACCACCACATTGCTGTCATCATTTTAGATGAAGTGATAGAGAGAGCATTGCTAACAGATATGAACAGAGCTGCCTGGCTGAGTAAGGGTGACAGGACGCTATTTTCTAATACAGGCAACAGTCACCCCTGCTCAAACCATCCAGTCCCAAACATGCCCACCAGGCATGGGCAAGCTGGCTAGCTGCTGGAGTGGGGGATGGGGGAGAGAGGGAGGGAGTGGTGAGACTGGGGCAGCGGTGGGGGTGTCTGTATCAATCCGTCACAGGCTGACAGCTGACTCCCGCTCCCTCCTGCCGTTGGGCAACTGACCAGAACCAGGCCAGAGTTGCCTGCCTGCCTGCCCAGCTGTGTGTGTTTGGGTATAGTGGCCATATCCTTTTCTCCATCTCTCTCTTTTTCTTCCCAGCCTGCTCATGACATCTAACAAGTCAATCAATCAGCCTCAGAGTGCTGACATTAGAGCTCTGCATTTATCCAGTGCGCACCCTGACTGTCATACTGGCTGTATTTTTTATTTAAACTGACCTTCAAATACATCCACTTCTTCCCTCTGCTAGCGTACGTATGCGTGCAACATAACAGAGTTTTCAATGAAAGCAGACAGGGGAAACATCTGCTGTCTCCTATACCCTCAGCTGTCTCCTACAACCTCAGGAGCCTCCTACACCCTCAGGAGCCTCCTACACCCTCAGCAGTATATATATATATATATATATATATATATATATATATATATATATATATATATACATATATTGCAGTTACAATAGTATTGAGATATTCCATTCTTGAGATTCTTCACTGGAGCTGGATCAGCACACATTGCTGATGGTTGTAGTGCTTTGACTAAGTTCTTCTCTCCACTGTCTGTTACAGTTGGCAGTTGGAGGTGGTCAATCTACCCTGCTCCAACAATAGCAATTCTATGGTCCATGATGTTGGAGTGTTTTTGATCGCTTTCTGCTCGCTTTCTGCTTTCTGCTCACACACACACACACACGCAAACACACACACAAACACACAAACACACACACACACAGTTCCCCCACCCATCCACCCTGTTTGGAATTTGGAAGGGCCCTGTGTGTCTTGAGTCTGTTTTTTTTTCGACCCTGCTGTTCTCCCCTAAATCTCCACCCCCTCTTCTCCTTCTCCCCCGTCCTCCCCCATCCTCCCCCGTTCCCCCTGCAGGCCTGGCCCCTCTCCCTGTGACGGGGTGCGGGGTCCGGGTTCTGACAGTACCTCAGCAGGAGAGCGCGGCCCTGATGGATGCCACAGATGGGCCTTTCCCTCGGAGCTTCCAGGCCTGGCGCAGTGTGTGCTCGGCGGGGTCAGAAGCCAGGCCTCCCAATGAAACGCGTGTTGTGACAGGAAACAAAAGAAGGGCCCCCCCATCCCCAGAAAACCCCCTCCCCCTGACCAAGAAAACCAGGGCCCGTCAGACACAGACAGGAGGGGAGAAATGGAGATGGGGTGGGAGGAGGGAGAGGCCAGAGGGGGTTCATGGGGGATGGGGACCAAAAAGGGGGATAATAGAATTTTTTTTGAAAACAGAAAGATGTTGGGGGATATTTCATGTGAGGCATCAGATGGGACGGCTCTGTTCTGTTGAGGCTTTGTCGATGCCTTTTGTCTCTGGTGATTCTGGACCTGTGACTGTATGTTTCTACACAGGGATGTTGGTGTGTGATTTTCTGTGTATTGTCCTGATGTCTTCTGCAGTCAGAGTTTCTCAGTGTCAGTTACAAGTCCTCCCAGATCCAAACAGATCCTTGACAATGTTGTTTCGGCCGTCAGTGTGGTGAAAAGATTGTTGGATAGATGTCCTGAGTGACATTGAAAGATAGACCAACTATCAGTCTGTCCCCATGTCTACGGCGGAGCAAATAGAGAGACCTTTGATGTTCGCCGCGAACACTATCATCATCATTATCATCATCTTCCTCCTCTCAGGCGAGCCAACAGTGATCCCTCTGACTCTAATTTCTTGTCCGGGGTTAGCAGCCAAGCTACATATTAAACCTGGTCACTTCAGAGGCCTCTACATCAGCACCATGAGGTGTGTTTGCATGGCGTCGCAAGTGATGGAGTGGCACACGGGACATTACTATGATGGAAGTTCGAGGCCTCTTCAGCCATTTTTATCTCACAGGTATTAGCAAGAAGTACCAAAAAACAGAAGACGTATGACAAAACCAACTGTAACAAAAACAACAGTGTTTCATGGTTTTCACTGCTGAGCCTAATATAACCGAAGTGCCAGTACACTGGAGAGTAGATTACCAGGTTTAACCAACCGTTCATTTCAGTCTAAAGTCTAAAGTCCCTGGACCAGTGAATATGCACGAATAATGTGTATGTCAGATGTTGATTTTAAATTCAATGTACATGTCCTGCTTTGTTTTTCCACTAGTATTTCTCTATAGATATTTGGTAAACTCCAGCTGTAATTGAACATGAACCGTAAAAACAATTTTCTGAGAGGTGTGGTGCAGTGTTTTCTGCGGCCCTAACATATGTGATTTCTGTCACCTCTGCATCTCAAACTTCCCCAGCCAAGCCAGAAGACTTTCAGGGCTGCCTCCCCCCCATCTCAGAGGATAACATGTATATGTATATATATATATATATATATATATATATATATAAATTAAATTAAAATTAAGAGACCACTGCAAATTAAATGCTTCTGTTCCTCACTTTTCAAGTTTTTTGGGAAGGAAAGAAAAAGGTGCAGTGGTCTCTTAATTTTTTCCAGAGCTGTGTTATATAACCAGAGAATGGACTAATGTGTATGAATAGCAATGCTAAGACACGGTACTTGACTTGAGCCACAACGGCTACTTCTAATTGTAGGCAAACTGTGTCCCGGTTTCTTTTTGGGCAAAAAAGGCATCTTTAATGGAACAAGCATCATTAACACATACATTTTGATGAACAAAGCCTAATGTGCGATTTGTCAGTTCCTGCACTTATTTTATCCCATGTCAAGCGTTGCTAACACATCCCTGTTTGGTCTCTGTCTGAAACTGGTTGTTTGTTGTTTGTTAACTTCCAGGTTATTTTCAATGCACCGGCCAACAGCTGTTCCTCTATACCAAAAGCTGTGACCCCTTTTCTGAGAATGTCAGCCAGTCCATTTGGGTTGGATATTGTAATTGTATTACTTCTGGTTTGGTCTATTGTATGTCAACAATTGAATTTTGAACAAACAGGGCAGACTCTCCAGTGCTGTTCTCCATGGAAAGGTTTTATTATTAATTATATTTTCCTAGTCTTATAGGCCTCTGTATTTCTGGTAAGTCAATACTTTGTTAAGTAATTGATGTAATTTATGCTGTATGCCTTGTTTAATGAAATCAATCATCACACAAAGTTATAAATAATACTGTTTTTTTAAATTCTATTCTTGTGACCATTCCTTGGAATTAGACAGACAAATATTTCATACTATTTCATGTTTGTCAAGTCTTATATAGGCTTTGTTCATTCATTTGCATAGTCATACACATCACATATGTTGGGGTAGTATATTATTTACACAAAATAATAGTATAGTGCTGTATTAGGCTGAGGTGAGGTGATCTTTGGTTCCAGTGTATAGGTGCTGAGCAGGAGCACAGGACAGACAGAAAGCCCCTGGCTATCAATTAAATTAAAGGCCTAATGCACAATACTCCAAGCAGGCTGACAAACTAATGAAATGGAGAAGTAGCAGTCCCTGGGAGGATCGACCAGATGAAGACACGTTCAATGAGGGATTTAACCCATTTAAAACCCACCCCCCTATCTCTCTATGCATCTCACACTCTCTCCCTCCCTACAACGAGCCACAACAAAAACAAGTGTCAACAGGAAGGCTGAGACTATGTGGGAGGCCATGAGGCCTTGTTCTGTACATGGCAGTCTGAGAGTATGGGATTTGTCATGATCGTGTGTGTATATAGTGCTTGTGGTCTGTGTGTGTGTGTGTGTGTCTGTGTGTGTGGGTGTGTGTGCTTGTGCGTGTGTGTGTGTGCACCCCAGAGAGGTGGGGCGGGTGGAGGTTGTGTTGGCAGCAGTTTGTTTGTTGCCACCCGTCTTGACTTTCCCCATAGAGGATTGCACAGACTTAACCCACAACCTTGAAGAAGGTGCTTTGTCTATAAATAGCCCCCCACCAATTAGAGCTGTTTTTCTGCGTCCTCCCCACTGCGCCCGGCCCCGTGGAATCCCTGACGAGTCGGCTCGTTAGCAGGGCCGCGCAGGAGCCACCGCCGCAGTAATTACAGTCTGCTATCATTCACCTGCCCTGCCACACTGCCTGCCCTGTTGATACACCACATTCACACACACAAACACACACCAATACATACTGTGTATACACACACACGCAGAAAGACAAAGAGAGAGAGACACACAGACAATGGTGGATCTATGGGCCTGTACCATTAAAAGGCTCAACAATAACAAAGCATTTCAGTGTTCTGTGTGCTCGTGTCAGGGGTGTCAGCAACTGGGCCCATAATGGAGAAATAAAACACACAGAAGTGCTATAATTCTCCAGCGCTTTAGGGAGGCGAGAAAAGGCGATCAGAGGGATGCTACAGAGGGAAACACTTGAATTACACTTTAATTGTGTTCCTATTAATTAGAAGCGTTGGAAATCTGTTGCGGTTTGGGTCGGTGGTTTTTCTCCCTCCCTCCGGTTCCAGGCTTTATGAAGCTATCCATTAACAGCTTAATTGCCACTTGGTGGGCTGTGTTTTACTGTGGCGGCCACCGTGAGTTAACAGTCCCACCACCATGCCGTCTGTTAGAGGCGGGGCCTACCGGCTGGCTGGGCAGGGACTTCACCAGGATCATTGTCACATAACCAATCAGCAGCCCCCACATGAGACAATGATTGTCTATCACTAGTGTCAGTGAGTCTAATACAAGACACAGGAAAGACCTCTATTTCCTAGAGGAGTGTATCTTGCCTCTTCCCCTCTGCTTCACTCTTTGTCATTGTCAAGGCTGGGAAATTGCCAGGCCTGCTGTTTGTCAATGATGAAGATGGAGAAGCCTAATTAATTCCACATGGCCCATAAGAACTTGACCTGGGGTTGATCAGAGCTTAACACCCCTTCACCTCCAGGACAGGACCTATTAGCAATTACAGTGTATTGTGCATTAGCAATCCCTGTTAGGTGTGTGACTGTTATCATGACTGCCTGTCAATAGGTGCTGTGAGCGCTGTCCGTCTGAATGTCAGCGGGTGAGAGTGTCCTGGGTGTCGTGTGAGGCTGGGGGGATCTGTGATGTGTCATTGATACCCACAGCCAGACCACAACAGGAACCTGTCAGTCAGAGAAGATCTGTCCGTCAGGATCTAGTCCCCGTCTACTGACGAGCATATTGTGTTAAGTGGTACATTTACACATTAATGCACTTGATTATTTCAATAAGGGAAAGCGCGCGCGTGTGTGTGCGTGTCGGGGGGACTGTATTGAAGAAGCCCCACTCCCCATTCAACACACACCTCAATACCCATGCATGTGACATTTGAGGTAACACTGGTATAGGCATCACGGGTGCCCGGGGGAAGGAGGGAGGGGTTTTTGGGTGTGGCGGGGGCTGGGTAGTAGGGATGTGGGAGGTGGGGGTAGAGCGTGTCAGAGCCCCATGGGTTTGACATTCACAGAAGACGACATGGCAAAGATGGATGCACAGTAGAATTGCATCCATGCACGCATGAAAAACCCCTCCCAACCCCCAACTCCTCTCGCAAACACCACACAACCAAACTCAAACCCAGGCTTGACCTTTGAGGAAAACTTTTGTTAACCTCAGGGTTTATCTCAGCCTCGACACAGGGATGGCTGAGACAGTATCTCAAATCCTGACATATCCGGAGTCTGGTAGTGGTGTAACTGGTTTGAACTCAACAGTTTGGTAAAAAAAATATTTCTATCATTCAGTAAAGCATCTTTTTTTGTTTATCATGATTTCACTTCCAAGCGATCTGACAGGGAAATCGGGATATTGTGTAGTGACGCGTCATAGCACGTTGACTGTACATATTCCGGTAACACGCATTCACGTGTAACACTTATTGAAAACATGAAATACAGGCCAAGTCAGACAGTAAGACAGACAATCAGACAGACAGTCAGATGGAAAGCGAGACAAACACAGACAATGAGACAGACAGTCAGTCAGATAGAATGACAGGTAGACAGGTTGTTCAGACAGACAGAATGCACCAAAGGCCTAGATAACCCTTTTGAGCCCAAAGCTCCGGTTCAAGGTAACACCATGCTGCTGTTGCCGTGACCACGGCAGGTTCTGCCCCGGTCAGGGCAAACACAGTGAGCTGTCTTTCTCCAGGTCTACAGGTCCGCGGTGCTGCACGCTAGGCTAGGAGATGCTGCAGACAGGAAGGCAAGGCTGTGATCTGTATGTCTGTTTGTTGCTGACTGCTGCAGAAAACCAACAAACCTTGTCTCCTATATTCCCCGACCCATCGTTTTCTTAATGACCTGGCCTGACAGGAGCACAGCAGCTCTGCCCTCTATACTCTGCCACTCGATTGCTGACCACCCCGCCACCCCATCAGCCACATGCTAATGATTAAAAGAGAATGGCCTAAGACCACCACAACCACACCAACACAACAAATTACAACGCATCGTAACACCCCTAACACAGCACACTAAAACACACCACAACACCCCCAACACAGCACACAACAACACTCCTCAACACCCCAACACAGCACCCTATAACACATCTTAACACCCCCAACAGAGCACACCACAAAACACCACAACACTCCCAACACAGCACACTACAACACACCACACCACCCCTAAAACAACACCACCCTGACACAACTAACTATATATCACATCAACACACCAACACACACAATAACACCCGTAACATAACACATCAAAAAAAACCTAACACAACGCACCACAAAAAAAACAACACACTACAAAACATCTGACACAACACAACACATTACAAAACAACACAGCACTACACCCAACAGAATACCACTCTAACACAACTAACCATAACACAAAACAACACAAAAAAGACCCCCAATTAATCATATGTTAACACACCAAAACTTGCCGTAACCCCTCTTAAAGAATACATCACAATTTACCGCAAAACACTCCTGACACAACATATCACAAGTGACCACAACACCTGCAAAACACTAGAACACCAGTTCACTACAAGACAAAAGTGACCACCGAATTCGCAACACAACCCAACACAACACGCCACAACACCCACAACAAACAACAAAACAAAGGTGAAGATAACACCCATAACACAACACATTGCAACACATCCAATCTCACATCAGCCCCTCCCTCCTCTCCTCTTCCTGCTCTCCTCCTCCTCCTCTCCTCCTGCTCTCCTCCTCCCCCTCTCCTCCTGCTCTCCTCCTCCTCTCCTCCTCCTGCTCTCCTCCTCCTCTCCTCCTCCTCCCCTCCTCCTGCTCTCCTCCTCTTCTCCTCCTCCTATCCTCCTCCTCCTATCCTCCTCCTGCTCTCCTCCTCCTCTCCATCCCTGGTATGTGCTGTTCTCTGGTTTAAGGTCACTGACCTGTCATCTGATAGCAGTCAATGAGCTAACCAAATAAGCCACCTAATGTCTGAATCACTTCATGTAGACTTCTCAGTGCTACATCAGCACAACCAATAAGGATAGAAGAGCAGAAGAAAGAGGATTGAGGCAAAATTAGAATAAAACAAATAAAGCCACATTCATCATTGAACCATGTGGTGTGTTTCCTCCAGCTCAGTAGGATGCTACTATACATACAATCTATCATCTTTTATGTGCTGCAATTGAAGTACAGTGGTCCATTAAGCCACATAAAATAAAAATATTCTATTGAATAAATAGTGGATTTTCTGTATTGTGTGTTGCTGTTGTGTCGGCACTGTATTTAGTATGCAGGTGGAATCCCCTGTCAGGCTCAAAGAGGTTTGGGACTTTTAAGCCATTTGTTTAATCTCAGGTATTAACCCCAGTTTATACCTACGCAATCGTGGTTCCAAGCTGTTAGCATTTCCTTCCCTCACCAAATCAGCACAGTTTTAATCCCCGGAAACTAATTACGTTTTATATAATTATCACTTTTGCTGGTTTTTGCAGTGTGAACGCTTGTGTGTTTGTGTGTGCGTGGGTGTGTGTGTGTTTGTACATAAACGCTTTAGTGCACGAGAGAAACATACAAAGTGAGCGAGAGACAGCATTTGTGAAGAACCCTAACTAGAAGGAAGACACTGAGGGAAAGGACAAGGCTTTCTTCAAGTGTTTGAGGGAGCACCAGCTCCCTGAACATACCTCACATTCTCTCTGCTTCACTGACTCCAATACAGCCCACTGTCATACAGCCCCATACAGACTCACACAGCCCCATGCAGCCTCAGGCAGCAGCATACAGCCTCACACAGCCACATACAGCCCCATACAGCCTCATACAGCCTCATATAGCCTCATATAGCCCCATACAGCCTCATATAGCCCCATACAGCCTCATACAGCCTCATACAGCCTCATACAGCCTCATACAGCCTCATACAGCCTCATACAGCCTCATACAGCCTCATACAGCCACATACAGCCTCATACAGTCTCATACAGCCTCATACAGTCTCATACACACTCATACAGCCTCATACAGCCACATACAGCCACATACAGCCTCATAGGAATAGGTCACTGATAACCATTGGACCATACAAAGACTAAGATGTCTTGTCTGAACAATTTTATACAAGGAAATATAAGTTATTGCACTTGTATCTAGGTCTGAATGAGAGTAGTGTGTGTGTGTGTGTGTGTGTGTGTGTGTGTGTTTGTGTGTATGTGTGTGGGTGTATGTGTGTGTATGTTTCTAATGAGCAACTGAGCAACTCTACCTCGCCTTCAATAAGAATATTCTTCTCTTGAAACCCCAACCCAGTGTTTGTCTGTGAGTGTGTGTGTTTGCGTGTGTGCGCGCGTGTGTTTGTGTGTGTGTGTGAGTGTGGGTGTGTGTGAAAGCAATCATCATGGCCTTCCCCTGCAGTTGGCCCCAGTCTGTCCCATCTAAACTGGACCCACCTCCCTCCCTCGTCCACCCTCCCTCCCTCGTCCACCCTCCCTCCCTCGGCCACCCTCCCTCCCTCGGCCACCCTCCCTCCCTCGGCCACCCTCCCTCCCTCGTCCACCCTCCCTCCCTCGGCCACCCTCCCTCCCTCGTCCACCCTCCCCTGGGATAACGGTTTCTCTTTCAGGCTAAGGTTGCCGGCTCGGGTGTCCTGAATTCCCTCAGCCCCTCTGCTCCTGTTTCAAAGGGTGTAACATGCCTCACGGTCTGCCCTCCTGTGCCTGTCATCCATACCGTGCCACCATCAGTGGTCTTCAGCATGAACGACTGGGCTGACAAAGAAAAAAACATTTGAGACTCTCTGAAACTTAACACATCTAACAATTATAAACGATATGGCCTTGTACTTGATAATGCTCTAAAACAAACCCACATATATAATGACTTGTACACAGGCTAACTGCACAGTAAACGGCTATATCCTACTGTTCATCCAAAGAAAGGGAGAGAGTAATCAGTTAGGAGAGAGAATCGGCGGAGACTCTGAGGGGTCAATGGATAGAGGTGAGCGGATGAAAGCTCGGAAGGGCGGGTGACATTTTCCTCATGGGGGTCTTTGCGGACAGTTTGGCATGTCCTTGAGGGAGAGAGATAGCCATGGAAGGGCAACATGATGCTAACGGTGCCAGGCACCAGACTCGCTTCCTCTCCTCACCCTGTCCTTGTGTAAATGCCAGACAGCAGCAGCCCTTTTCAGGGGTGTAGTATGGTGCTAACATGGTCCCAGGGTAGTCCTACATAACCCAGACACGCCCCCAGGTGACGTTTAGTATGTGGTGGTTTGTTTGTCCATCTCCCTGTGTCTCTCTCACTATCTATCCCATTGTCTCTGTTCCTCCCTCTGTGTCTCTGTATCTCTGTCTCCGTATGTTTGTCTCTCGGTGTCTCTACATCTCTGTATCTCTGTCTCTCTGTCTCTTTGTCTGTGTCTCTGTCTGCCTCTGTGTATTTCTGTCTCTGTCTCACCATGTCTCACTGTCTCTCTATGTTTCCGTATCTGGTTTTCTTGATGAGAGGCATAGGCAGGCTTTTCTCCTAATGGTGCCTCATCCTGCAGCAGCCCTCAACTTCAACAAGCTGCTAGAAATGACATATGCTGAAGGCAGCGTGTGCGTGTGTGCGTGTGTGTGCATGTGTGTGCTCAGGAGGGGTATTTGTTGATGTTGATGCAGTACAGACATCATTATTTAAAGCTGATGTGGTTAGGCAATCTCTTAAACCAGCCTCTCCACGCCTCTGTGGTCTAAGCCTCTGTGAAGAGGTGTGCTAATCGCCCTGCCTAGTCTTAGGGAGGGAGAGGCTGCATGGGATCAACGAGAGATGGGGCTCCCTGGAACACAACTCTGATTGGAGACAGGAAGGAGGTACACCCGGGAATGGTCAGAGGAGTTCCCTGAAAGGACCAAGGGGACCAGGCAGAGACAGCAGCGTTAGCATGTGGCTAACATGGCATCGGCCACTCGTAGTAGGAGTCTCAGCTATTGTAATCGTTTTCATCTGTATTGGAGTACAGGGCTGGTCATGAGTGTGTGTGTGGGAGTAATAGCAATTACACTCATCTACCTTACTGTCTCCTTCTAGCTCTCAGCATAACCCAGGCTGTGTCCTCCTGGCTCTCAGCATAACCCAGACTGTGTCCTCCTGGCTCTCAACATAACCCAGACTGTGTCCTCCTGGCTCCCAGCATAACCCAGATGGTCTCCTCCTGGGTCCCAGCATAATCCCAACTGTCTCCTGTCTTCTCCTGGCTCTCAGCATAACCACGAATGTCTCCTCCTGGCTCTAAGCATAACACCAACTGTCTCCTCCTGGCTCCCAGCATAACCCAGACGGTCTCCCCCTGGCTCCCAGCATAACCCAGACTGTCTCCTCCTGGCTCTCAGCATAACCCAGACTGTCTCACCCTGGCTCTCAGCATAACCCCGACTAGAGAAAAGAATACAGCATAAAACCTCTCAAAGGTTCAGTTAATCCTTGACTGGTAAGGGGCGGCTGCAGATAAACACGCTCACCGGCCTGCTTGCCTGCCTGCCTATCTGTCTGCCTGAGGCTTGCTTGCCTGCCTGTCTGTCTGTCTGTCTGCCTGGGGCCTGCTTGCCTGCCTGTCTGTCTGCCTGGGGCCTGCTTGCCTGCCTGTCTGTCTGTCTGTTTGTCTGCCTGGGGCCTGTTGTGGCTGGATTTTGCCGTCCAGGCCTGCATATCAGAGTGAGACAGGCTCTCCCTGACCTCTCCAGTGCTGGGGGCCCCTCAACCCGTAGGAGGGGCCCCCCGCTCCATCACATCCCTTCCAATTACTGACATCCTGCTGCCTTTGAACACGCAAGAATCAGAGTGAAGAATAGCAGAGGTCAGACTGCAGATGGAGAGAGGTGGAAACGGCAGAGAAGAGAGTACGAGGGAGAGAAAGAGAAAAGTGGGAAAAAAGAGGAGTGAAAAGCTATTTGTGGCGTTGATGCTTCCATACTCCCCCCGCCAACCTTTTCAGAGCTCCTGACTGAGCCCTAATCAGGAGCAACTGTTTAAACAACAAAGAGTGACAGGTAGAGAGAGTAAAAAATTGCCTTCTGACTGAAGAAAGGGAAAAAGAGAAAAAAATCACTTTGTCATCTGAAAAAAAGCTGGTTTGGGTCAGTTTAAACCTGTTTAAGCCTCTGCCTTGCCTATGGATGTTCTAGTAGAGGGGGTGATTCTTTGCTTATCCTCTGTAGTTTAATTTCTACACTTCTCCATGACTATCATCCTAATTCCAATTAACACACACATTTACCTTTATGACTTGATCCAAAATATGCATTAATCTTAACTATCAATTTGTAACTTACAGTTTGGTGATAGAGTATAACAAATATTTGCCTACATGTGTTTTATTTAAAATCAACAAGCTATTTTGGGTTTTAAATCCTTCAATGTATTTTGACTTGCCTTATACAGATAATTTGCTGTAGCCCTACGAATATCCAACTTTGGAATGAAGAATATGTATCTTGTGCTATTAATATTTATCTAGCTATGGATGCTGATTGTTATCAGCTTGGGTTCACAGCTATCAGGTTGGAAATATGTAGTTAGCCAGCATTAAAGATACAAAGATAAAGGCTTATTGTTTTTCAGGCTAATCCCTAAATAGACAATAGCTAGCTTGTAGACTTTGCGTTGCAAGTTCAATAGCAACGTAATTACAGTCCGTACAAGAGCAGCTTCATCACGCACTTTCGACTGGGTAGTCTATCCCGACCATAAAAAACATTTGGGTTATCAAACCTGACGTCATCGACTGCAAATAGCTGACTCAGGTCATTGAATTGCACAAAGTAGGGATGGTGTTGTTCATTCACTATTTTAGATGAATATTTTAGTGATACTGCTTCTGTAGTGCCTCAAGCTAATTGATGATTTTTGTTCTGTTTAGCACTCTCCCTCAAATGATAAATGACATGCAAACAATGTTCACTGTTAGCTCCTAATATTAGCAGCCTACTTAGCGAGCCAATTGCATTCCTTTTTTTGCATTTGCAGAGGACATCCTTGCACGCAGTGTAGTCTGCACAGAAAAACTTGTTTTTCGAATTGAAGACGGCAGTCCACAATTGTAACATTTCATAGGAACAATATAAGAACCCTACCATCGTGTTCTCCAACCCAAATGGCTCACCAACAGGCATGCACATGTATCGGACGCATACATGGAGAGCCAGTCACATGGCGGGTTCAGACTGGTTTGGCCTTGATGTTGGGTTCAGTGCTACAGTCATTGATGAATGTTGGAGAGTTGAGGGAGGTTAAGCTGTGAGACATGATCAGATGACTGAGATACTCACAGCCCTTTACAACCAGCTAGGGACACCATGTCACTGTTCATTTACAAAACACACACACATTGAGTGAGACAGTTTTGTGTGTGTGTGTGTGTGTGTGTGTGTGTGTGTGTGTGTAATGTTATTGCATGCTTAGGTGTGTGTGTGTGTTTTGTGTATGTGTGTGTGTGTGTGTGTGTGTGTACTGTTTGTGTAATGTTATTGCATGTTTAGGTGTGTGTGTGTTTTGTGTGTGTGTGTTTTATGTGTGTGTGTGTGTGTGTGTGTGGCTAGTTGCTATAATGAATTGCATGTTAGTTCGGTGTGGCTGGTGTACCCAAATGAGCCTTTCCAAAGCCATATCCCCCCGGCACATTGAACAATCACATAATAAGGCTGAACATGGCCTGAGCCTCCCCGAGCCCAAATGGACAGTTAGATGGCACTCTGGCTGTTTCTGCACTTTTTATTAACATGAGGTTATCTTCATCAGATCAAGAGGGTCCAATTACTATCTGATCACAATTTGCAGCAATTACATGATAAAATACATCTCTTATCGGCACAATGGTTCATTATGACCAGATTCCCTGGTTCATTCCATTATGCAAATTGTTCAAACTTGCCTTGACAGAAAACAGCACACTTCTATAGATTACTACTGTCATCATTACCACCTATTTTTGTTATCCAACGATCAAAGATTAGACTTAATACTATTCCAATGCTCTACCTGTCCACAGCCATACAAATGAATATACAGAGAATCTCCCCGCTCCTTAAAAGATTCATCACACAAATGAGTTGAGTGTCTATAAAATCCTACTAACACAGAGCATGAATTAAAATGACACTCAGGCCATTATACACACATTGGTCTAGAATCTGAAATTGGTTGTTTTAGAGTTAAAGTAGGAGAAAATGCATCTCAGAATGCCACAAAGGATTTATCAGGTTTGTTCGTATAGGCCTATGTTGTCTTCATATTAGTCTTTATATTATTTTAATATTGTGTTGTAAATAACCTGTCACATCACTCTCTTGTTGTGTCGCAGTTGTCACACAGTTTTTTTTATTTTAGCTGCTCTAGCATCTTATTTAGTATCGGGCTAAATGTGACCAGAGGAGAAAAATTGACATGCTAGGACAACAGCATGGTTTTGTTTCCTCCAAATCAGTGATCTGTGATAAATCAGTACGATAGTTTTTTTAATTAAGGGTAAATAGAATGATATACCAGTATGCAAACTGAACCAGGCCTAAGTTAATTTAAAATGAACCAGGGTGAAATGTTTTGGGGCAAACAATGATGGATGGAGACAAAGCCTCTTAGGAGATCAAAAGTAATTCTCATCTTTTAGTCCATTTGCTTGGTACATATTAAAGCAAAGTTGATACTTCTTTTTTCCATTCCTTTATAGTCCGGTAGCGTTTAATACAACCCAAATTCAAGCCAACAAAACTATGTACAAAAAACACATGGATGGAAATGTCTTCACTCATTTACTCATTTGTTTTAGTATGGATGAAGCACTTAGAAATGATTTGATGAAGGTCATTATCTTCTTATTTATAGTGGGATCATAGATAGCTTAGAATTGTGAAAAAATTAGCATCCTGCTTTGTCAGTGTGATCGATGGCAAAATGTAAAGCATATGCTTTTGCTGTCAGGACCGTTATGCACTTCAAAGATCCATAAAATATGTCTTCTACTATAGCAGCCTTTTCCCAGGCATCCCAATTTTAATATTTATTTCACTAATTGGGCTTTTGACCAATCAGATGGGCTCTGGAAAAGATCTGATGTGAAAAGATCAAATGTGATTGGCCTGTGTTCTGTTAACTTGGACCTCCTCTACATCTTCAAACTCCACCACAATCCAAAGACTCGCTCTGTGTTCAACACCATCATCCCAAAACCAAGACAAACCTTTCCAGCTTAACATGACCAACTCCATCTCTCAGTGGATGAATGACTTCCTGAACCACACAGGTCATTACGTGCAAAGATGGGCGAGTCTATTTCAGAGTCTTTATCCCTCAGCACTGGAGTGCTGCGTGGATGCCTGCGATCATCCCTCCTCTACTCACTGTACCTCCACAACAATGCATACTACAACTACTCTAACTTGCTAGTGGGCTGATGCAAGGTCAGGACAAATTATGTAATGTAGAAAACCAGTGTTGATGGGCTTCTGAAACAACGAGAGTTCATTTGAGTTGAGTCTTCGTTAACATGAACAATAGATAGGCTTGAAACCAACGTGTGGCCGTTGCTGTGGTGATAGAAAAAAGCATGCACACTTCTTTTTCACAAAGGGAAAAAAATTACTATTCAGATAAATAAAACACTCAATGACGCTCTACGGCATGATCGACATGAACTTGCAACCCTCATCTATTCAGCAGTTCATCATATATTTCCTTATACAACCAGAATAATTTAGAGTACCACACTAGGAGCAGGCCTCTAATTTTCCCACAGAGGATCAATAGCCACTTTTAATAAAATAAACTAGATGTAAACTGTGTGTAGCCCAATCACAAGGCTTAGCCTACAGTCAGGAAGTGTAACAAATCTCTCAGTGAACAGCATGCAGGCCTTTCTCAGTGTTTCAAATACAATCCTTTTTAGATTTTAGCACACAATGTGAGTCTGTAGACTCTAGTACCTGGTTATTCATTCAAGACCATGTTGTTTTTCATTGTGATTCGTTTCTCAGTGTTAAAGTGTCAAAGTAGCCTGTCCTTTCAATCATCTGTGTGTAAAATATTCTGCTGTGTCCAGTCATGTAAAATGACATAGAATCACATGAAAAGCATTTCCCAATTTGCAAACAAATCAGAATCAGAATTGCTTGTAATAGCTAAGTACATTTACACATACTCTGAATTTTAATTTGTGTACTGTGTATGTGCTGCTAGTAGAAAATGTATAGGGACAGGATGCACAAAATCAACTTTCAGTTGATCTTTTTATATACATAACACCAAGTAGGGAGAACATGAGGCAAAGGCAATAAGAGCATTAAGATCTAAGGGATTAATCAACAGTTGATTATATTATCAGACATCCAGTTCCATCTGGATAGTATATGGAAAGAGGTATGACAGTAGTATGGTGAAACTGTTTAATTAACAGTGCATTCTGACACCACGGGCCTACTGGAAATACATCCTGGGTTGCTTTGGTCAGGTGGGGCTGTGAGTACAATCAATAAAAGTAATTCAACCACATACAAATAATTTTGATACTTTTTATAGTAATATAATTATACTGGATTGATAATTAACTGTTTCTTTGAAGAATAACTAACAGTAGGGTAATAGTAGGGTAATGTCTACTGTATAGTGTTGACCCAGGGTGTGGACATGACGCTCGGGTTAGCATGAGAGTTAGGTTAATGGCTAAGGTTATTCCTCTGTTCCTTCCTGCAAAACGGTTACTGTGTGTGTGTGTGTGTGTGTGTGCACGCGCGTTAGTGTGCGCGTGTGTGTGTGTGTGTGTGTGTGTGTGTGTGTGTACACGCATGCATGTGTGTGAAGGGTTTAAAGGGTGATGAAAACTATTAGCCTGCTGGAGAGAGGGGCTGTGAGGAGGCTGAGTGATGATTTATTGAAGTGGCTCTTTGGTGTGAATGAAGTGAGGAAAATGTCCGTTGCCACGGAGAGCTCTTCCATTCCTCAGTACTCCTTCCTTTCAGCAGTACAGGCCAGCTGATATGGACATATAACTGTTGCTATAGCCCAGATAACTGTCTTTCTATACTCGTATTTTGGAGTAACTGATTTAAGTGCAGAGATGTGGATACAAACTCTTTCTGCTCATCTCATCTCTGGCTGCTTCTATTCTCCAAACTCCCCTCCCATCCCCTCCCTGACTCCTCAGTGGGCTTGTCAGAACTAACTCTAGTTATAGCAGAGTCAGTGAACAGACACTGTGATCCTGCTTTTTTAAGTCTTGCCTATTTCAAAGAGCTGTTGCCACTGGGGAGATCAAGAACAGGAATCAGAACCAATGCTTTCCGACAACAGGCTGCCCCACTCCGCCACGACACACCCCACAGCATCACTGCAAAGGGGCGCGGGAAGGAGGGGGAGGGAGGGATCTCTCAAAACTCATATCAAACATGAAAGTCACCTCACTCCAAGCAGGAGAAGGGCCCGGGCGAAAAAGGTATCAGCCGGCCACGGGCACTTGTCCTGTTGCTAAGAGACGGGAAACGTTGTGCAGTGGATGTGAGAAGTGGTCGGCTGGACGGACAGCTTGCTCCACTGAAGCGCACTGACACATACAATACATGCGCGACAACATACAACATCAGAAGGTATCAAAAGTTTATAGAAGAGAAGAAGATAAGTAATACTGTACCCTTTTGTCATTCAGACTAAGCCTGAACGCTGTCAATTTTACCATGCCATGAATAAGATGCAGACTTTTCTATGTATGAAAAGTACCCAGAAGGAATGGGGCAGCCATGCAGACACATTTCTCTTTTCAGCAATAGACCTAGTGATTGTTAATGCAATGTCTCTGACTTGGTATAAATGGAGCAGTAATCCGGTGGCAGTGTTTGTACATGTACACACTACGCTCTAACACACTGGGGTCCTGTCTCAGGACACTCACAGTAGTGAACCAATCACAAAGTTTTAAGGAGATAATGCACATTCATCTGGCTGGTTGACACTGCTGGACAGGGAAACAAAAAAAAGCCAAACCTCGTTAGCAATATGGAAAGGCTGCTAATCTAGCAAAAGAGGAATGTAGAGGACTAGCCATGGTTCTTTACTGTTGCTGCTCATCTAGCGAGAGAGGAATGTAGGCGACCAGCCATGGTTCTGTTCTGCTGGCAACAGAAGAATGAAGAGGACTAGCTGTGGTTCTGTTCTGCTGGCAAGAAAAGAATGTAGAGGACTAGCCGTGGTTCTGTACTGCTGGCAAGAGAGGAATGTAGAGGACTAGCCGTGGTTCTGTACTGCTGGCAAGAGAGGAATGTAGAGGACTAGCCTTGGTTCTGTACTGTTGCTGCTCATCTAGCGAGAGAGGAATGTAGAGGTCTTATAATTATTCTGCACTGCTGCAGCTAATTTCACGGCAACGTTTGCAAAATGAACAAATAACACATACAAACGATATCCTTAGTCATGATAGACAGTACTGGCAAGCAAGCCTACTTTGCAGTTTTTTATGACGGTATTTCTGTCAACTCACAGAATGGTTATCGTAACCCTGGCAAAACATGGAACGATGGAGAAATGACCACTCAAACAGGGGCTGTATGCTAACAGGGTTACGGTGTCATTGGAAAGTAATCGGACCCCTTCACTTTGTTCACATTTTGATGTTTCATAGACATAATTTACAGTTGATTGCATTTACTATTTTTGCAATCAATCTACACACAATACCCCATAATGAAAAAGAGAAAACACGTTTTTAGAAATTTTTTTAAAATGAAAAACTGAAATATGCTGCAGTACATGAGTATTCTGATCCTTTATTCAGTACTTTGGCAGCGATGACAACTTTGAGTCTTTTTGGGTATGTCTATACTAGCTTTGCGCACCTGAATTTGGGCAGTTCCTCTCATTCTCCTTGTTGATCATCTCAAGCCATTAAATTGGATGCGAAGGGTTGGCGAGGGTCTCCCCAAAGATGTTCAATTGGTTTCAAGTCCAGGCTTTGGCTGAACCACTCAGGGACATTCACAGACTTGTCCCAAAGCCAGTCCAGCATTGTTTTGTCTGTGTTCTTCAGTCTGTGTTCTTCAGTCTGTTTTTAAGATGAATTTTGCTCTGAGGTTCTGTGTACACTGTATCAGGTTTAATTCAAGGACGTCTGCATTTTGCTCCATTAATTCTTCCATCCATCCTGACCAGTCTCCCAGTCCCAGTCCATGCCAAAAGCATCCCCATAGCATGATGCTCCCACCACCATACTTCACTGTAGGGATGGTGTTAGGCAGGTGATGAGCAGTAGTTTTCTCCAGACATAGGGCTTGGCATTCAGGACTAGTAGTAGTGGCTGGAGTGGCTTCTGTCTAGCTGTTGTACCATAAAGCCTGCAGATATGGTTGTCCTTCTGGCAGGTTCTATCACCTCTGCATAGAAACTCTGAAGCTTCGTTAGAGTGGTGGGTTTTTGGTTGTCTTCTGAGGCCCTTCATGCCCAGTTACATAGTTTGGCCAAATGACCAGCTCTACCAAGAGTCTTGGTGGTTCCAAACGTAGTCCATTTCACAAAAATAGAGCCCACTGTAGCTCCTGGGGCTCAATGCTCTCCCCAGATCTATGCCTCGTCACAATCTCTGACGTCTACAGAGAGTTCCTTGGAATTCACGGCTCTTGCTGTGAATTTTGCTGGAAATGAATTTCCGGATATTGTGTTAGGTTTTTTCATTTTAGGCCAATAATGGCTAATAAAACAAGAAACCAGGCAAGCCTAGTTCAGCCGGCCTGCAATAGAAAAGTTTGCCAATGCGAGACTCGAACACAGGGCGCTCACATGACTGGCTGTGTAATTAACCACTACACCACAGAGCAGTACATTTGCTGACAGTCAGTATAGCCTCTCGTCTGAACAAATCTTCTTTTGCTATTGGCCATTTTAATAGTTAATTGGTTATTCATGAATGACATTGATACAGTTAAACTGACTAACATTTCTTACTAAGTTTACCTCCACCACAAATAACGGCTATGTATTGCGTTTGCCACTGGCCGTTTTAACAGCGTATTAGCCAGTAATAAGCTTTACCGGTATCTACTAACTTATTGGAATAGTCATAAGAATTGAGCAATTGCTAGCGAGTCTGCCTAAGCTATTTCATTTCATGGCATAAGAACGTATTTTGTTCTTTCATGCCAAAACAATGTACTTTTTCTTTCATTGGTGAATGACATTTATACAATAACTACAATAAAGGCGACGATAACTACACGGCATTACATGTTTCAGGAGTCGCTAGACCCCATTGAGGATTGTGTAAAACGGACTACCGTTTCTTATTAAGTTTACCTCGAACACAAAAAGCGTCTTGCTTTTGCCACTGGCCGTTTTAACAGCTTATTAGCCAGTAATCAGCTTACTAGTATCTACTAACGTCCTAGGAATAATCATAAGAATTGAGCAATTGCTAGCGAGACTGAAGATGAACTATTCCATGTCAGAAAAAGTCGCAATATAACCATATACGGTTTCAGCCAGCGAAGTTTCCGCCAATACGGAACAATTCACAATGCGTACTTCGCTTCACCTGCGAGGAGATACAAACTCAGGACTTATAGCTCACGAGTCCGCTTCTCTAACCACTATGCTATTTTACAAGGGGTACTCAGTCAGTCACTCACTCACTAAGAGACATTCTCTCTTCTTAGCCGGCTCCGCTTGCGCAGTCCGGCAAAAATGAGGGACAGAATAAATACGGTGTTAATTACGTAGCACCTCGCTGCGTCGGATAGTTGAGAAAACCAGTGAGTTTCCAGCAACAAGGTCAGAGACATCTAGGACCAAGGGGCAGGGGTCAGAGTCAGTCAGGAGCACTGCATGGTTAATACGATGGGTTTTAATGCACAAATATAAGAGGTGCAGTGGGATGTGTTGATCAAAGCACTGTTCCCAGAGCTAGGATGGATGTTTTATCGCTGTATGTGGTAATAAGATGGCTGCTCTGCTTTCTCCTTGACCTGGCTCTGAACCTGCCAGGCTTGACATGAGCACACCAGAGGAATGGGAGACGGAGATGGCAAGATCCATGCAACTAATGTTAGTGTTCAGTCAACAAGAAAGGTAGCCGGCTGGCTACAGCTCTAAGCCTGAGCAACTCCACCTCTTTATTTCAATGTCATTTTTCGGACCCAGAATTACTTCCCTCCAATCTGACCTGCTAGTTCATGAGACCTTCCTGGGGATTAGCCGTGATGCGTTGCGGATGATTTTGCTGCCTTGCTATGTGGGGAGCACCGCTGGGCGGAATGAGGCACAAAGCCCCCAGATAGAGTATATGGACCAGGGGGAGTGGAAAGGGGCCCTATCTAAAGTATTTGAGAGGGAGGACATGGCAGCTATCTCCTCCATTATGTCATTATGTAAACACCAAGCTATAAAACCACAGGTTGACAAGGAGGCTCTTTTAAATTCTTAGCATTACATCTACAGTGGAATATTGAGCCTACCTGTGATCCAAGATGCCTCCGGCCACATTAGTCACACATGACCAATGATAACGGGCGAACAGGGAGGATATCCCTGATCTTCCAGAGAGTCATCCCATCCAGTGGAAGGAGTCTCAGAACCACACAGGAAGTGTGTGTCAAGTGTCCTCTCCAAGGAGTACAGATAATCTGAAGTTGGCCAACAATATGTAGCACAAAATTGTTTCTTTTTTTTACCCACCTTCTCTGTGTACTTCAAGAACTATTAGCTTATGGGACTATTAGCTAGTGTGAGATGAATCATTTCAATATGAAATAATTAAATTTTTATAAACCTTAAAGATTGCATGTGGAATAGGAGACCACTATGATCTCAACAAGTTTTTTTTACATTGTCTTATTTTGCATACTGTTGCAATACTTTATTTTCCTCCTACACAGGTTGGGTCTATCTCCTTCCCCCTGCTTTAACTCACGTCAGCCATTTTAGCATTCACAGCAAGACACCGTGCGGTACAATAACAAGTGGTCTATTTAAATTAAATCAGTAATGCCATTGTCCATATTTCAAGCAGGTCATGCGTTTTTATTTATTCAAAGAAGGAAGACAGGTCAGTTCCTCACAATTATCTGTTTTCCTTTAAAGAATGAATGTGTGCGTCAGGGTGTCTTTTTCTCTCTTCCTTTCTGTTCCACGCTCGCCCCCTCATCCACGCTGCTCCCGCCATCACTGGGCAACAGTAGAGGTCGTTAGTGGAAGAAGGATGATGCCAAACTTGACTGGAGTCGAGCCTTATCTCTTTTCTTACACTCTGGCTTTTGTTTCAAGGACTTTGTTTACACACGCCCCATTAATCATGTACTGCCTTCCCACAATCCTCCAGCATTTAAAGTGGGTGCTCGTGGTGGGGACAATGAGCTGCTCGGGTGCCAGTGTAAATCTCTGTTCTCTTCTAATGGAGATGCCCGGACCTTTGGCCTTACGCTTGCTTTTTGATTCCACTTGTATCTCTTCCTCCCAAGCCTGTCCATGGCTTATATATGTATCTCTTGGCTATAAGTGGGTTTCAGAAATGCATATGATAGTGTTCTGACCTAGTCTGAGCTCAGACAGTCCACCCGCGGTCACAGACCTGAATGAAGCATATAGAAAACCAACTGAACTGCTGTAAATCCAGGGCTTAGACAGACCATCCCAGTCGAACATCCACATCCTGGACCCATCCCCACCTATGGCTCTTTGGTGCCAGCTTCAAAGGGTGCAAAGGGTGCTACGTAAAACCCTCTGTGGATGGTTCTTCATAGAATTCACTGAACTCTTTTTTAATTTACTTTTGCTAGAATCCTCATTGAATGTATGTCCTGAAATGTGTTTCTATGTACGTAGAAGATTTTTACTAGAATCCTCTAAGAATGTATCCAGCAACCTTGTTAGCAAAAATAAAATGATTCATGAGAATGCTTTACATATCGTAAGTTCATTCTCTGAGGACCTTGTTATACCTCTCCACATAGTGAAATAGGTTTACAGGTCACATCAGGCCTGCTAGTTACATTTTGCTGGCTTTCAACGCCAGATGAGCCGGCTCGTTGAAAACACTCTGAATGCCCATTTCTAGTCAAGGAATAGAAAAGTGTAATCAATTACCCACAACATTAATTTAAAATGACTAACAGGGTATGGGGACATTGTATGCTCAAGCATCTGAACTGGAACAAAGATCTCTGTAGCAGGTACAATAAATCTGACCACAAACTGATTGGACAGAAAACTGTTAGTCGTCTTTGTGTACAGATAATCACCCAAATGAATGTACATGATTGGCAAAGATATTTAAACATAATAATTTAATTATTTTTATTTAAAAAAAAATCACCCTTCAGTAGAGCATGCTGAAATAAACAGTTTTATGTAGAATACCTATTGCCTTCCAAAGAATGATCAAATATTTGTATCCATTAACTTTAATCCATTAATGGTTCTTAGGATGTTAAAGGTTTAAAATAGAATCCTTTGACTTACAAAACCCTTGTCTCCAAAACAGGGCTCTTTAGATAAAATGGTTCTCGTTCAAACCCTATCCCTCCACAAATACCCCTTTTTGGACAGAAATGGTGCAGAATAGAAGCATGGCTGTAGAATACCTTTTGATGTGTCCGCTGTTTTTTCCTGTTCACCAAAAAGTGTTGTAAGCAATAAACAAACATGTAGTCTGAGTTACTACAACACTCTTTGGGTTTGTTTGACAAACTGAAAGTTGAATGTGGTTCGGGCAAGGTTTATTAATGTTCAATCGTCTTTATAAATGACATCCCTGGGTGCATTCATGTCATGGTTGTATAAGTTTGGGGAGGGAACTGTAGCCTGCTTAGCCACCCCCCTCTGTTCACGCCTGTACATGGTATGCTTGCCTGAGCATGAATAAGTGTGTGTTACAAGAGAATTGGTAAGTGACAGTGTGTGAATAAGTGTGTGTGTGTGTGTGTGTGCATGTGTGTGATTGTATGTGTGTTTGTGTCTATTTGAGTTTTTATCTGCATGTGAGCGAGTGTGTGTATGTATGTGTGTGTGTGCAGGAGTGAAGTAGGAGTGCTTTAATGCATAGGCCTGTTTAATTACATAGTCAATGCATTCATCATTGGGAATGCAGAGCCTGGCTGAAATGAATTGAATTATCTGGCAAGGAGAACAAAGAGATGTACATTGAGTTTGTACGTAATTTATTGCTGCAGAGTGAAGCAGGAGAGGAGGAATAAGGGCTGAGAGAATTAGTGGAGGAGAATGGAAGACAGAGGCCTCGAGCTGCAGAGAGAGAGAGATGGAGACAGTGTGTGTGTGTGTGTGTGTGTGTGTGTGTGTGTGTGTGTGTGTGTGTGTGTGTGTGTGTGTTTGTGTGTGCGTGCGTGCGCAAAAGCACGTGCCTGCACACGTTTGGAATGTTACCGAAAAAGGGTTTTGAAAGTCCTCATTGTTGTTATTCATGAGTGTTGTGTGAGTAATCTAAAGTAAAATAGCAAGGTAACTGATCATCATCCTTAAAAAAATACTGTTACGGAAGTGAACACACAACTGCGATTGAGCACACACATGCACACCTGAGCGTGTAGACGCACACATGCACACACACACACGCACTTTCTCACACAAGCACTCATGTCTAATCTCACATTTTCTCTGCCAAGTCGTCCTCCATCTTTCTGCATGGCTTGTGAATTAATTGCAGCGTGTATTGAAAGGAAGGGCTGAGAGGGGGATGGAGAGGGACTGCAGAAAATCTATTTCCCAATACTATCTAACTGCAGCTTTCCACCAATGGACTGGCATTCCTGCTCCTGACTGTGTCCCATTGATTCCTTTCCTAACATCATATGAAAATCTATGAGCATAAAGGGCAACTGGAAGAACTACAAACCACATAAGTGAACATCATGTTCTCATGCACTCACTCTGGAGAGGACTCCGTCACCCACTCTCTATTCTCTGGCGTATTCCTCTTCCTCCCCTTTCTTTTCTCTATAAGCTCTGCCGCTGGATGGATGGATGGATGGATGGATGGGTGAATAGTTGGATGGATGGATGGATGGATGGATGGATGGATGGATGGATGGATGGATGGATGGATGGATGGATGGATGGATGGATGGATGGATGGATGGATGGATGGATGGATGGATGGATGGATGGGTGAATAGTTGGATGGATGGATGGATGGATGGGTGGATGGATGGATGGATGGTCATCGGGGAGAAGCAGTATTGATTATTCTGTGCAGGTTGTGACATCTGACATTATACAATATAGAGCTAATCACTCCCCATGTCCACATTCTGTCGCTGACCAATAAGTCATTGGACTCAATGGAAACCTGGACGTTAATAAACTGACACACTTTCATGGTCTGTTTGCCATTAGAGCATTTTCATAACTTCAGTACTTAACTAAACATCTTTATCCTAAAATGCTCACCCTACAAAACATTTACAAGACAGTTGCTAGGAAGGTTTTTACTGCCCTGAGCGAATTTGTTATGTGCCAAACAGCTCACCACATTGACTTGTGTGTGGTGGAGTGGAGGCTATTCCTACCTCAGCTAGCAGGCATATCACAAGACTAACCTGTGAAAAGATATAAAGCTAGTGTGGGAAAGAGATCATCGGTATAGAGATGCAGAGACAGACAAACAGGCACACAGACAGACAGACAGGCAGACAGACAGACAGACAGACAGACAGGCAGACAGGCAGACAAACAGACTTACAGACAGAGAGGCAGACAGGCAGACAGACAGACAGAGAGGCAGACAGACACAAAGACAGGCACACAGACAGACAGGCACACAGACAGGCAGGCAGACAGACTGGCAGACAGGCAGACAGACAGACAGACCTCCTGAGCCTCCACTCCTCCAGGATCCTATTAGGAGGTGGATAGTCTGCCTCCTCTCTCTGCCGCCACCACTAATTAGTCACAGCTGAGTCCATACAGAGGCGTCTGCAATGGAGACCGTGGTATGCTACGCAAATATTGTTAGCTCGTTCACAAACACACACACACACACACACATTCAACTGACATTCCTGCGGTGTTTCTTCTGACTGACGATTTAATTCCTTTAAGTTAATGTGATGCAAAGTGAAAAAATCCTCCACATTTAAAACACCATAATACATTGAGAAGCTCGCAGGCTACCTGGTAGATGCTGATCCTCTGACATGGATGTGGCGCTGTAGCAGGTGTCCACAAGTCAACAGCCTGGAGCAAAACTGCTGTGTATTCACACTGGCACAACTCAGCTTCTGGCACAACTTTGTGTGTGTGTGTGTGATCCAGTAATCATTGGTTACTGGATAGGTTCTGTCTCAAAAGTTGTATCAAGGTGTGGCACAACACTTTGAGCCCAAACAATTCTGAAGCCACATCTCCAAATCAATGGGTCCTCCATAGCCCAAGCATGCACCGTTCCACCCAGCTAAGTTACATGTTGATGCAGTGGCAGTTGCCAACTGCATCAACATAAACATAACAAGCTTTTTTAGTTTCCTGGGCCAGCCTTCCCTGATCACTACTGTAGGTCCTGGGATGAGATGTGCTCTGACATAATCAACATGCCCACAACATGAGGTGTCTTCCTCTACAAAACATTTATTGAGAAGTGGGCTCCTTGCCACACACACATAACCACAAGTAAACAATCTGAAGACATGACTGAAGTGCCCTGTGGTCAATAAACATGTCAGGGATGCTACACAGCACAGGCCACAGCTGTGGCACAAACTACCAGTAACATCCTCTGGCTCCTCAAAGACAACACGTCTGCGTCAGAAACTTGACAGCCCAATGCACTTGTCATTTATCGCTACAAGCAGGGACTGTAAAGTCTGGACCTTCTTGGCTTGAGCTGACTAAAAAAGGAATGGACCAGCTTCAGGGGGATGTTGGGATGTTGAGGAAGGAACAGGGTGTACACAACAGGGGAGGGAGAGAGGGAAGGGAGGGGGAGAGAGAGGAAGATGGGGTTCATCAGCAGACACCTCTGGGAACACCATCACCAACAGTCTGGTTCTGTCCTGTACTGTTCTGTTCTCTACTGTTCTATAGAGGATCGGATTAAGGACCGGGCAAATGGGGCCTGGCCCCAGGGGCCTCTGACCATTAGGGTCCTCAGGCTACAAGGCACCCTGAGGCCCCTAATGGTCCGATGCCCCTGGGACAATCTATAGTGAAATCAAAGTGTAGATAGATTGCGTTTGAATATGTGGACCCTTCATACCATCAAGTGCCCCCTGACTACCAGGGCTCCACCTCAACCCTAAAATCCACCTCAACCCATACCAGGGCCCCTCGGCTCCACCTCAACCAATACCAGGGCCCCTCAGCTCCACCTCAACCCATACCAGGGCCCCTCGGCTCCACCTCAACCAATACCAGGGCCCCTCGGCTCCACCTCAACCCATACAAGGGCCCCTCTAATCTACTTCAACCCTGTTTGTGTGTGCAAACGTTGCATGAATTCAAGGGTAGGAGGGCCTCCAAAGACATATCTGCCCCGGGGCCTCATAGAAAATACATCTGTCCTTGGTTCTGTCCTGTACTATTCTGTTCTGTTATGTACTGTACTATACTGTACTGGTCTACTATGTACTGTTCTGTTCTATCCTTGTCCAAGGATTCTGAGGTTTTAGAGGGAAATTATGGAGAGCACACCAGAGAGAAATAATGACAGAGGGAGAGAGGAAGGGAGAGCTTGGTCCCAGACTCAGGACAGAGAAGAGAAAAGACAGTGCTGAACAAAAGGTGGGGGGGGGTTACGACCAGAGACTGGTGCAAAGAGAAGATCCTGTTTTTCCTCCTTGATACAGTATACATACTAAATAGTCTTTGCAAGGGATTTCTGAAACAGATCCTTTCCTTTGTTCAGTTAATAGGCAGACCACTCCAAATGGGCTGTTTTTCAACCCTGTGACACAAAGACACTTTTTCATGACTCCTCAGCGCCATGGTTTTGCTGCTCTTCTTCCTCAGCTACCTCAGACAGAGGTTTCTCTGTGTGTTGCTCTCTCACAGAACATGGACACTGAACAAACTCTCACACAGCTTACCACGGCCAGCCACCCTGTCTCTGTCCCTTTCTGTGTTACTCTCTCTGTCTCTCTCTCTCTCTCTGTCCCTCTGTCTCTGTCAATGTCCTGTCTCACCATTTTTCTCTCTGTCTTTACCTCTCTGTCCCTGTCCTGGTCTGTGAACACCTTAATATCTGGCTAGGCAACTTACATTTTCTCACCTAAAGGAAAAAAACAATGATAGACAACATAGACTCCTTCACTGGGTCTTCCTGGGGGTTTGCAATACATTAAATGGTCAAATAATGCTCATTTGTTATTCCCAATGGCTGAAGGCAATACTTAACTGCTCCTCATAAAGGTTGTAAAGTAATTTATCAATAACACATGATACTCTGGACCTGACAGAACTATAAGGTTTTAATAAGCCTTTTAGAAACAAGATGCGTTGAATGAAGCACATTCAGTACATTGCAATGTGTTGAACTGGCCCCTGTTTCGTGCCAGTCTCCATTAGTCATCAGCGGTATGGCTGTTTGAGTTCCCACAGGTGGTGTACACGTTGTCACTGGAGAACATCCTCGGGGTTTTTGGCTCACACTGGAACTAAGTTATCTACTAGTCATTTACACAGGTGCTTTCACACTTTGTTTTTTTCACTCCAACAGGAAATCTCAAACCGGTCAAACAGTTTATGATAATTATTAAAATTCGGTTGCATAAAAACATGTTTCGAATTTGTACACCATCAAAGAATGTGTCAGCATAAGTTATTCGATATCATACAGCTTCAGATACTTTGGACTAAACTGTACACAGTCTCTGTGGACCTTTTCCAGCCAGTCAATGATGATGTTGTCCGTGTGTAGGTTAGGCCTCATATAGCTCTCTCATAGACCTGTCTGCCAGCCTCTGACAGATCACTCGCTCTCCCGGCAGCCGGATGTCCCCTGGGTCTTCTCCTCTTCATCTGCCACTGCCTGTCCCACCGCTCCCTCCTACTCTGACGCACAACATCACACCACACCAGCCTTCTGACATACTGCTCCCCTGGACTCATGGACACACAGACAAACTCATCAACACACACACACATCAACACACACTCATCAACACACACACACCTGTAGCTGACCATGCCTCATACATACATCATTACATTGATTATCTCATGCGAGGATGTGGAGATATATGTGTGTGACTCAACGCTCGTCAACATTCACCGGGCTCTTTGTACCGTTCCTGGGCTTCCCTCAAGCCCATTCATGCCCTCAACCTGCAGTTATACACGCATAGGCAACATGTCAGCCCTTCTCAGAAACAGAGAGAATTCCATCCACCCTTTTCCCCAGGGCACAAAAGCCACGCAACCATTAGTAGTGGTATTTTTATGGCTGCAGATTATCTCTGTGGACCGCATAGATGGGTTTGTTTGGTCTTTAATGTGTTACTGTGTGCCTTCATCGGAGTCTCTCGGTTTCATCTCCACAGCTCTGACTGCGGCATGACAGTCCATGTAACATAGCCCTCCTCATCCACGTGTAACATAGCCTTCCTCATCCACATGTAACATATTCCTCTTCATCCGCGTGTAACATAGCCCTCGTCATCCACGTGTAACATAGCCCTCTTCATCCACACGTAACATAGCCCTCCTCATCCGCGTGTGACAAAGCCCTCCTCATCCACGCGTAACATAGCCCTCCTCATCCACGCGTAACATAGCCCTCCTCATCCGCGTGTAACATAGCCCTCCTCATCCACGCGTAACATAGCCCTCCTCATCCACGCGTAACATAGCCCTCCTCATCCGCGTGTAACATAGCCCTCCTTATCCACGTGTAACATAGCCCTCCTCAACCACAACGTCACTAAATTGATCAGATGTGGTCTGTAACCCACAAGCATTTTCAATGTCCCGATCTAAACTGGGCTCTAGTGCAGGACGCTGTCCTGCCTTCCAACTCCACAGTGTCTTCTCATCCCTGGGGACGCCTGGAGGTAATGTAGTGAATGTAGTGAGATTACCAGAGGCCCAGAGCGTGTCTCTGTCTTCAGCCAAGGAGGACCATGCTCCTACGACCTACCAACCCCACAGCCATTGTCCTGCTTCCCAGAGATCCTCTCCAGGTGCCTGGCAATAGAGAAGATGCGACAAACTTTCCCAAGGATGAGACAGACAGGCTGAAGTCATTCCTTCCCGCACCCCAAGCCCCCCACACCCCAACTCCACCTCCTATCCACCACGACCTCCGCCACACATAAAAACCCTAACACTAAAAGGGACCCAATTTCCACCGGTTTAACACACACACATACACATTTAAGAGGAGTGTCCTGCTCCCTCTTTCTTTCAAACTTAAATTCTCCTCTTTTTTGAGGAGATGGGGGAGGGGGGGACAGTTGTTTTGTCTCCCTCCATTTGCTGATTTCCATCTCCACAGCTTCTCCATTAAAGTGGCCATTGTCACCACTGACCTATGAACATTTCAGAGGACATTGGGGGCTGCACAGCTTTGACAGGCCAACACACACAGAGACAGAGAGAAACCCACAGAGAAGCTCTCTCCCTCTCCTCTTCTCCCTTCACATGCAGGGACTCCAGAAGGGAGGGAAGGGGCGGATCCTTCTGGAATTAAGAAGAGAGAGCCATTTGCACACCAATTGTTTTTCCATCTCTCTGGGCCAGGGAGGAGAGAAAGACCACCTCTCTTTCTCCCTGGGGCCACTGTCCCCCCCTTCCATCCTCCTCCTTCCCCTCTCCACACCCCCACCCCCCTCCACTCCGCCTCCTCCCTCCTCTGTGAAATCAGCGTGAATGGAGAGCCACATTCAGAGGGGATGAATGGGATGGGGTGGGAATGGATGGGGGGTCATTCTGACCCTGACAGGCCTCCAATGCCAGAGCCACATGTGCAGCATATTAACATATGAAGCCCTGTCACTGCTCTGTCCACCCTCCCAACTGACCCCATTCACATCCACACACACGCAGTGAGTGTTTGGGTCAGGCACTATACGCTCATTTCTCCATAAAGCTCTAAACTCCAGTATGAAACCCTTTTGATTGTTGCTTGCTCAACGGAGGACTGGACGTGTGAGCTAGTACAACGCAGCAGACTCAGAGGGCTGGCAACAGGGACCCACGCCAAAAACCTGCAGAAAACAGAGTAAATCCCATAATGGCAATAAAAGACGAGGCTTCCGTCGCCGGAATAAAAATTGGAACCCCTCTGCAATCTCCAAATCCGAAAACCATTGAACTGTAGTTAAGCAAATTGGAAAAACAAGTGCAAAAATGTGAGGAGAGGGCCAAAGAAAACGTGCATCGGGCTTTGGCTGCACAGGGACCTTTTTTAGACTGCTTTTCCTGTTAGAATTTCCCTCATCGAGACAGTGCGTCACGCACAGCGAGTCTGGGAGTCCAACAGACATTAACCCTTGATTGGCTCCGCAGAATAATCCCCTTAGGAGGAACCCATAGGCCTAGTTCTCAGATTGGTTGGGTCTTTACAGGATCTTCTGGGACAAATACGTTTGGGGAGAACCTCTGCACCACATAACAGTCACCAGACTGTTGTGCCTTTGACAGAGGAGGTGTTTTTATTATCATGTTACTGAGTATTCCTCTCGATGGTGCCTGACATGTGGGGTGATACTGAATAATGATGTTTTTCACTCTATCGCTTGATAAATTGTAGATTCCTTTCTAGGCAGGTACAGTGAGCAAGTTGCAGAACAGAACATTCTCAGTTGAAAAATGCATCCACAACATAAGTCTCATATGATATATGTGAATAGTTTATTGTCACACAAGCACTACTACATCCTTTTTGGAGGGAGGGAAGTTGGGAGGGAGGCTCAGTGGCACCCACTAGGCATTATTCATCTCTGACAGAGAGCTCTCTGACATTAGGCAGCCTGTAAACCTTAATTAGGACCACCCAATGGCCAGCCCAGTGTCATTAGCTAATTGAGTTTGTTTATGTGTTTGTGTGTATGAAGCTAAGTGGAGTGAGAGAGCACAAGCGATAGACGGAGGAAGGGAGAAGCACCATCTCACAAAACAGAGATGAGAGCAAGTGCATGAGGTAAAAAGAAAGGAGAGAGAACGAGGAAAGAGAAGAGAGTAAGAGATAGAAGAGAGAGAGATGAAAGAGAGTAAGGGAGAGAACAAGAGGGAGAGCAGGAAAGTGAGGTGTCCTCTTTCTCTTCTCTCACTCTCTCCGTCCCTAACTCCTCTATGTCCCCCTTCCATGCCCTCCCTCTCTCCTTCTCTATGTCCCCCTTCCATGCTCTCCCTCTCTCCTTCTCTATGTCCCCCTTCCATGCTCTCCCTCTCTCCTTCTCTATGTCCCCCTTCAATGCCCTCCCTCTCTCCTTCTCTATGTCCCCCTTCCATGCTCACCCTCTCTCCTTCTCTATGTCCGCCTTCCATGCCCTCCCTCTCTCCTTCTCTATGTCCTCCTTCCATGCCCTCCCTCTCTCCTTCTCTATGTCCCCCTTCCATGTTCTCCCTCTCTCCTTCTCTATGTCCCCCGTCCATGCCTTCCCTCTCTCCCAGCACAGAGAAACTGAGTCTGACGGAGCACAAACAGGGAACCTCAGGCCAGAGCAGCGGCCGGAAACCTTCTCCTCAGGCAAGGGGGGGGGGGGTTGGAGGGTTACAAAAAGAGGAGGACAACAAGCTTTTTTTCACTCTCATTCACTTGGAATGTTTTCTGACAGTTTGCTCTCCACAGACAGACATGCTGCACAAACAGGCAAGCACGCACATGAAAAAACCCACACTGCTACAATGCACTTAATCTCCCTCTACTGTTTCCCTGGTTGTGTTGAGCTGTAGTGACGTTGGGTGAAGGGAGAGAGGAGGTGGGCCCAGGCCCATGAGCCCTCCCTTCAGAAGGTTTGGTGTGGCTGTCTGTCTGTGGTTGCTGTTCAGCACCTCCACCCACCACGTCATGAACCTCATGCCTGCTCGGTCCAAACAGCCAATACAACTGTCCTCTTGGCTCTATAAAATCAGACGTTCATTCTAACAAGCCAAGCTCTCCACAGAGGCAGTGAATGAAGACAGGGAGCGGGGGGTGAGCAGAGGTCAAAGGGTTTGCTGTCAGTACCTCTCTTGTTCCCCTGCTGCCTAGCCAGGTCCAGTTGGTGTCCTCCAAAAGCCTCAGACCCAGTGGGCTTATTAGAGCAGATCAGCAGAGGACATGCTGCATTCTGGCCCACGAACGACAGGCCAACAACAACAAACAACAAACAAACAAACCCATGGGGACAAACAACAAAATCAGATATTATTAAGTCTTTTCATTTTCCTGAGCTGTTGTACCTTTTTACTGAGGGATTTGTTTGCACTTCCAAAGTTTAAAACCTTTCCAATTTCAATTGAAAGGCAAAAGACAAAACATCCGTGATTGTGTAACTCTATCTTTCTGACTAGGAAACCGCTCAGAAGAGAAATGTTCCACAGCTGAAGGATAAAGCGAACACTAAATCCTTGAAGTGTCCCATCAGACCTGTGACAAAGACAGGCTGCATCGCTGTAAGCCACAGTAACTGGCCGTGTCCCTGTTTGGGAAAACTGAAAACAATATCAGTTTGGTTGAAATTAGCAGTTAAAAGGGCTTTGTGTGTTCACTCACTTGGAGCAGGTCGGTGTCATCTCAGCAACAGAAAGTACTAAATTATCCAGACTTGAACGTTCCACAGTGATTTAAGCATTACCTCTAACTGCTAATAGACCGCCAGGGACCCGGTGCAGCCAATCACATCACAGCTCACACTGTCGCGTGGAGAACGACACGCATCTCAGTGAACAGAAATGGAAGGAGAGAAAAGAAAGAAAACAGGGAAGCACGTTCACCAGAAGGCTGTTTCCATGACACCTTGGTAGAGTTTAGGTGTATGGAACGCTAGGTTCCTCCCCCGCCTCAGCCCTCCTAACGCCACACGCCCTGGAGGCACAGAGCGGTGCTTGGCGGAGCACGTCCGGGGGAGAGATGCTCTACAGGCGGAGTGGAGAGGCAACACCAGCTGGATCCTGAGATCCAGGGGAGAGGCACTCTGCGCGCTCATAAGTCCGTGTCAAATTAAACTCGCCCTTCCTAAACACGCACGCCTTAACGAACGAACACAGGCCACACACGCATGTACCCAGCACCGGAACCATTCAGTGAGGCATACATTATCATTTGGAGCCTGAGCTCTTTAATGAATGGCTCAGTGTCACCACAAAGCATATGAGTCCCAGTGTTCTACAGGGCTCCTGCCGAGCGGCCAGAGCGGCTTGCCATCGTGTGTGTTTGAACAGAGGGCAGACGGGTAGAATCAGATTATAGAGATGTCTGACCTCACTCGCCGTGGCCTGTGCCCAGGCCCAGCACAGAAAGACTGTTTGTTGTCGGTATTAGGAGCTAAACGGCTTAACGGTTAGCAGACGTGCTTCTGGAGGGTCCAGCACACAGTCTTGACTCACGGCCAGAATCCCTGAGCCAAGGTGGCCCTACATGGAGGGGAGGAAAGAGAGAGAGTGGAAGAGGGAGGAGCGAGAAGGGGTGGAAGAACAATTTGACCATAAGTAGATGCAGGTGTGTGAGACTTGGCTCTTTGCTTGGATGTGGGAATAAAAGTGTTTGGTTACATATTGTTGGTAAGATGTAAAACAATGATACAATTACATTTGCAGAGCTGATTAAGTTTTTAGCTTTACTCCCACCCCCACCAAAAAATAAATAAACAGAGAGCCAAATGTTGCAAAGTTTGTTGTATAGTTGTACAATTAAGAACAACATTAACTCTGCAAGCCAAGAACTTGTGTATAAATACATATTCATCCGTGCTTCCTTACATTTATTTTATTGTCACTCAGAAACAAACAGAAAAAATATTTTTGATGGATCTAAACATTCCCTCATGAGATTTAAAAAGAATTCTGCATTTTCACTTATCCCAAAAAATGGTTTCTGGGGTTCACAGGATTGAGCCCTGTGTGTTTGTCTTTAACAGTGACCAGACATCTTGTAGCCTCTTTAATTTCAGCCTGGTGTCCAGTTAAAGCTTTTATCACCTTTGGGTCACCGCAGCTAGCATGTTGGGCCCTGTGTGGCATTGCTCAGTGACAACTTCCTGCCAGGCTCTGGGGCCAGACTGACCCTTGAGTCACTCACTCCTCTGAATACATGTGCCATTTCTCCACTTCCTGTCTGAGATTGATGTCTCCGTAGAGGAGAGGGAGCACTGCTCAGAGGGGACAGACAGGCAGCTGGCTTCACAAACAGTAGCCGCTCCTCTTCTGGATAGATGACTCCTATTTCTCAGGGGGTACTTTAAAACTGCAGGCTTGGTTTCTATGTATTGTTGGAGCATTACATCAGAGTCAATATTTTAGAAGTAGATTTGTTACTGTTGCTGATGAGCTGGGTCCACAAAACAGGGTCAACATATGTACACAAACTAAACTGAAAGCAAACCTCGGCCACAGATCAAGTTGAACCAAGAGTTACCATCACATGGGCTCTACATGTCCCTAATCTCCTGCTTCTGTTGTTGCTGAAGCCCGAAGGAGGGTGTGACGGTTCAGGGGTGAAAGGTGAGAGTCTAGATGGAAAACAGGAGGGAGGGGGGAGAGATTACGTTTCGGAGAGTGAGAGGGGAAGAGATGAAATCAAAGTGAGGAAGAAGGGGAGAAATGAAGTTTCAGAAAGAGAAAGGGGGAGAAATGAAGTTTCAGAAAGAGAAAGGGGGAGAAATGAAGTTTCAGAAAGAGAAAGGGGGAGAAATGAAGTTTCAGAAAGAGAAAGGGGGAGAAATGAAGTTTCAGAGAGGGAAAGGGGGAGAAATGAAGTTTCAGAGAG
>JACXGI010007442.1:0-11164 GCA_016801175.1 Esox masquinongy
GGTCAGAGTTTAGTCAGCCTATACCTACAGAGACTACAGGTCAGAGTTTAGTCAGCCTATACCTACAGAGACTACAGGTCAGAGTTTAGTCAGCCTATACCTACAGAGACTACAGGTCAGAGTTTAGTCAGCCTATACCTACAGAGACTACAGGTCAGAGTTTAGTCAGCCTATACCTACAGAGACTACAGGTCAGAGTGTAATTTTTTTCAAACTCCTGAAATCCCGTTTGGACGTGCCCACATTAATGGAGAGGCAGCCGTGAAACCTGGTCGTTTGGGGAAAATGCCTGGACCTGGCAGACCTAACTGTAATATCCCATTAGCTAACATTTCAGTTGTGTTCATTTCTTCTTAGTGCTCTGCTCTATCTAAATGGAGATTTTGAAGGTGGTGAATTTATCTTCACGGAAATGGATGCCAAAACAGTCACAGTGAGTCCTTGTCTCTACATGTAAACTTAAAAATGGGCAAACTGATTGAAATAATAATAAGCAAGTCAGTACTGAACCAGGTCTCTCCCATTCTTCTTTCCCCAGGCGCAGGTGAAGCCAAAGTGTGGTCGCATGGTGGGCTTCTCATCCGGAGGGGAGAATCCCCATGGGGTCAGGGCCGTCACCAGGGGGCAGAGGTGTGCTGTTGCCATGTGGTTCACTCTGGATCCCCTCTTCAGAGAGCTGGTAAGCACTCTGCCCACGGCTCCATTATATGGGATGAGGTTACACTGTATTTGGGGTCAAAATGACCATGTGTAGATGCTCTAAAGATATTCATGCTATCAACAAACTATCGAGAAACAAAGTAAACGCTTGCTTAGGTTCAGGTTAGGGTTAGGTTTAGAGTAAGTGTTAGTGTAAGGGTTGGAGAAAGGGTTCAGGTTAGGGTTAGGTTTAGAGTAAGTGTTAGTGTAAGCGTTGGAGGAAGGGTTCAGGTTAGGGATAGGATGAGGTTTAAGGTCAGTGTTAGTGGATAGTTAAATAAAATGTTGTTGTAGAGAGTTTGTAAAGCATCTACAGATTGACTGTCCAACTAAAGTGCTACCTGTGATGCTGCTCTTGGCTCTTCTAGTGTTACAGTGATCATTATTCATACCGTCGTATTGTTAGCTTGTATCAGGTTTGGGATCAGTTCCATTTACATTCCAGTCAAGTCATGAAGCACAATGATATTCCAATTCCTATTGTCTTCAGTTCTTTTCAATTTGGATAATTATGATTTCCATTTGAACACTAGTAGACCTGTTTATTCAGGAAGTAATTTCTCACATAACCCATAACTCCTCCCCTTGCCTCTCTCACCTCCAGGAGCGCCTGCAGGCAGATGAGGTGATCCAGGCATTGGACAACCAGAGCAGCCAGTCACAGTGGGACACAAGCCTCAACATCAACCCCAAGGATGAGCTGTAGTAGCCAGCCACACATTCCCCCCAAATCAAACACCCCTCCTTAAGTCTTTATATCTATCTATTTATTTAATGACATTTGGTTCAAAAACATTTTATTTTTGTACTGTTTGAAGTGCAAGGTTATATTGTTGTTTTTGTTGTCGTTAGTCTTTTTTTGTTGTTTATGTGACAGTGTGTGATGTTTATTCCTGTACATATCAGTACTTGAGTTCATAATTCAGTTTTCTTAAAATTGACTCTCTTTCTGAAACGCAATCGTTGTGCGTCACACTTTAAATGTCCAGTAACTTTCAGGTGACTTTAAAGAGACTGCTCACTTTCGCATGTCTTTAAAGAGACTGTTCATTTTCTGATGACTTTAAAGAGGCTGTTCACTTTCTCATGCCTTTAAAGAGACTGTTCACTTTCTGATGACTGAAGAAACTGTTCACTTACTGATGACTTTAAAGAGACTGTTCACTTTCTGATGATTTAAAGGAAACTGTTCACTTTCTGATGACTTTAAAGAGACTGCTCACTTTCTGATGACTTTAAATAGACTTCACTTTCTGATGACTTTAAAGGTCCTGATTACATTCAGATGACTATAAAGTTCCTGGTGACTCTCTGATGACATAGAGCAGCATGGGTGGGTTGCAAACAAGGTTGTGACTATTAAAAGACCTGTAATGCATACAGTTCTTACTGCACTGTTAAAAAAATAACTGAAACCACGTCAGTTTATAGAAAGAAAACTGCGTTGGTAATGACACAATCAGAAGTGGGATTCTTTTAAAAAAATAGTAAATATGTTTTATCTATTTATTCTTTGAAACATATGCTTGAAAATCTGCAGAGAGAATGTTGGTGGGCATATTTTTCTTTTACAAATAGGGAGCTATAATCATTTTCAGTGATAATAATGGTTGATCTTATCCGTCACTACATTTTACCTTTCTTCTTGTTTGTAGTGTGATAAAGGGAGATCATAATTCACAGTCCCCTCAGCTCTGGCCAGTGGTTGTGGTAATCTGTCGCTAGTCTTACTAACACCATGGACCAGATCAGTCCTTCTAATGGAATCAAACAGCGTAAGAAAAATGTTTACAAGTTGGCTGACTCAAGGGCAAGGTGTGTGTGTGTGTTATTTGTGATACGATAGACAGCTGCTATTGCAATTGTCTGCATTTGATATTAGATCCTTTTTAATAAGAGGTAATTTATTCCTGTTTAAAGGAATTCTTATTTTAATATGGCATCTCGGTGGCCTTTCCTTTTAAAACATCCTCATTTCCTGGGTCAAAGAAGATAGGCAGGCAGGCACACTGTTATAGTCCAATGGAAACAGAGTGCACCGTGTACTGTGATATTTCATTGTATACTGTGATATTTCATTGTGTACTGTGATATTTCATTGTGTACTGTGATATTTCATCGTGTACTGTGATGTTTCATTGTGTACTGTGATATTTCATTGTGTACTGAGATGTTTCATTGTGTACTGTGATATCTCATTATACAACTGCTGACTACATGGAACTTATGAAGTTAAAGACCACAGCTTTATCTTTTGATAGGGAGGATGGCCACTTTCTGTTTTTCACTACATTTTAAATATGATTTGCTGTAACACAAACACATTGTTGAATCCATCTCCTTTGTAATGTGTACTTATAAATTAAAAATATTACATAAAACATTAAACTGCATCTTTTATTATTCAGGAATGTATAGATAGTTTGCAGTTGGCCAACACATTGTACAGAGGCTGTAGTACTCATGATGGTTTTAGAAACATTTATTTGAAGTTTGTGAAAATAGATCTTCAATATTTAAACAGACATTAAATCGGACTGTTCTGCCTGCTAATACGTCAGGCCTTGTGGTCTACGGTAATTTGTAAAAGCTTAAAGTGCATTTGCAACAATGGAGACGTTTGTTGACAATGTAGAGAGCAGGCACCAGTAGCAGTGAGAAAACAGAGTAAATATTTCTGAACACAGCTGTTGAACTGGTTACCTGGGTTACAATCACTCACCTGATAAATAATATTCATAAACACAGAGGGTACAGTATATATCACTCTTTTTCATGAAATAATGTTAAATAAAATCTAATTTTAGTGCCTCGTTTTAAGTGCTATACTAGAATGGCTATGAGGACAGAGCATGTATTTGGTGATTTAAATGCCCTTCTTTAGGCTGTGGCCACATTAACAGTTGCAGTCCGAACATCGTAGAAATGTTTTGTTTTCTCAAGTCATTGAACGATTAATGGCAAAGAATATGATTGTCTGACAAAAACCAACTGACCAGATGTCTGTCTTCTTCCTGTATACAACTCGTCTGAAGTAGTCAAGCTAAGTTTTATTTACAGTAAAAAAACAATGATGTACATTGTCTGCGATTTCATCCGCATTCCAGTGTGTGGCGTTGTGAACAGCACCTTCAGAAGCGGTACGCCAGGTGTTCGTTGAAGCGAAAGGTCTTGGCCTCGTTGATGCTGAACATGAGGTCCTGAATGCGCCGGGAGCGCCGCTCCTCGAACACCAGCCTGCGGGAGCGCTCCCTGGCCGCCTGCTGCTCCGCCCTCTTCTCTTCCCGCTTCTTCTTCAGCCACCTGAGGAGAAACATAGCAATGTCATGGTTAGCGTGTGACCAGAATGTTCTTTGTATACAGCTCCGGAAAAAATTAAGAGACCACTGCACCTTTTTCTTTCCTTTCCACAAAAGTTGAAAAGGAAAGTTTTGTGTGAGGAACAGAAGCGTTCAATTTGCAGTGGTCTCTTCATTTTAACCCTTGTGTTCCTCACTCAAAACCTTCCTTTTCGACTTTTTTGGAAAGGAAAGAAAAAGGTGCAGTGGTCTCTTAATTTTTTCCAGAGCTGTATATTAGTATGAACCCTTCATCCAGACTGCTGAGTTGGGACTCAGTTTGAACGCCCGTTCACACTCCTCTGAGTTGGGACTCACAGTTTGAACGCCCGTTCACACTCCTCTGAGTTGGGACTCACAGTTTGAATGCCCGTTCACACTCCTCTGAGTTGGGACTCACAGTTTGAACGCCCGTTCACACTCCTCTGAGTTGGGACTCACAGTTTGAACGCCCGTTCACACTCCTCTGAGTTGGGACTCACAGTTTGAACGCCCGTTCACACTCCTCTCGGTGGCGCAGGTAGAATCCACTCTCCTCCTCCAACCGTTTCATCTCCTCCAGCTGTCGGTCTCTCTGCTGCTGCTCATGTTTCCTCTGCAGCCAGGACTTAAAGGCCTCGTCTGGGTCACTGTGCTCCTTCTGACAGAGGAGGGACAGGGAGGAGTCAGGTTTTCAGGGTAAAATGAATCCCTGGTAGCCTATTGTGGTCTAATGCACATTTTGCAACCCTAACTAAAATATACAGTATATGACATCATTGGAATTAAGCCTTATGATAAGCTGTTATTGCCAGGTTAGTGTGGCGTGTCACCTCTGACTGTGGCTACATAAGGACCATCCAGGAACCCAGGAACAGATGGCTGTCCCACAGACAGTGCAGGTTAGTAGTTACGAATATATGTGGCTATTGAGTGATGCAGCTTGTGGTTGCGTCTCATTTCCATCTTGACGTATCGGTCCTTTTTCATAGTTACTCAGCATATTTTGGACAGCTCTTACTTGCATCTTCCAGGCAGGTAAAAAACATAACTGCTACTCTTGTTGTCTGTTTTGAGCCTATAACCAAATTGACAGTAGAAAATGGTATGTTGTTTTTCATGAAATATGGTTTCTCTAGCTCCACTGATATCTAAATAGGTCCTGTCTCTACCACAGCACGACGACAGAATTCTCCCACTACCCAGCCTGTGCTGTTGTGGTCATACTGCCCCCTGGTGGCCTCTTCGTACCCTGCTGTTCATCCTCTCCATCTCCTGGGCTCTGTGGATCCGTCTGCCCTCCTGCAGCTGCTCTGTCTTCCTCCCCAGCCAGGCACGGAATGCCAGCTCGTTCTCCTGGCGCTTCTGCTCCTCCTCATCCCGCTTCCTCTGCTCATCCTTCGATGGATGAGGGGCAAGGGAAGGTGAGAGGGCGCAAAACAACGAGGGATGAGAAGACAGGAGATACAGATATCATCAGTGAGCGACGGGAGGAAAATGAGAACATGAAGATGGGGAGAAAGCATGACACTGGAAACAGAAACGGGGGTTCCTCTGCCCGTGTGCTCCCACCTCTCTAGCGAGTCTCTCTCTCCGCTCCTGTATTTTGTTCAGGAGCCCTTTCTGCTGCGGCGACAGGGTGAAGGTTGACTGCCGGGACGGCGTGCTGTTAGCCGACTGCACCCGGCGCTTGGCTACCCTCCTCTCGCTGCCCCTCTGGCCAGCCGAGTTGGGGCGGATCCTGGGTTTGGCCGGAGGTCTGGGGGAGCAGAGCTGCTTGTCCCCGAGGGATAAGGTGCTAGAGATGGGACGCAGCGGGGAGGAAGTGGGGGTATAGCTGGGGCTACGGTCACTCGGACGGGGGGATGAACGGGTGTTGTCGCTGGGGAGACTGGCTAAGGGGGGCAGCATAAGGCTCTGGCCCTCCACCTCCTTCACACAAACCAGGTCAAACTTGCCGTCTTTCTCCACCAGGACTCTGCCCTCTCTCTCGTGTCCGACCTCCAAACTCCTATTCACAGCTCTGTTCACAGCCTTGGTCCCATGCCCTCCCCTTCCACCTCCTCCCTCCTGTTGGGAGAGCTTCAGATCAGACAGCCTCTCTGACACATCCCTGTCTACCTCCATCTCCTTGCCGTTGGCCGGGCTGTGGTTGACCTGCTCTACCAGCCCTGAGCTGTGGTTGGCGCTGGTGTTTTTCTCGTACTCTACTGGGGGAACGACCAGATCCACTAGCGTGTCTTTAAAGTGAAGGCGGCGGCGGCGTGTCATGTCTGGCGCTTCCTGGTCCTTTAACCGCTGATTGGCCAGCTGGATCTTCTCCAGGATGTACTTCTTTTCCTCGTCTGGTTCGTCTTCCAACGCTGGAGGGGGCGGTGCTACGGGGGAGCCGCCCTTATATGGACTGTCTCGGTCGGAGTCGAACTCCAGAGGTTCCATAGGCGAAGGCCACCTCTCCTCCTCCGGCTCCTCTGGCTCCTCTGACTCCTCCGGCTCCTCTGACTCCTCCGGCTCCTCTGACTCCTTCTCTTCCTGGCTTTTCTTGTCCACCTTTTTTCCACGCTTCTCTTCCTCCTCCAGCTCCTTGTCTATTTTAGCCTCAAGATCCTCATAATCGGTGTCCTGTCCGGGAGAACGAAGAAGGCTCTGTTTGTTAGTGCGCTCACGGACAAAACGTCTGTAAAAACGAATGCCAATCAAAACCAAAGTTCCAAATTCACAGGTTTGAATGGTTTGCTCTTTTTTGGTCCCTTTTCAACCTGGTCTCCCAATAGGCCTTGTCGGCAAAAGGTATGCAAATGAGGTACGCTGATACTTTGTGAGAGATGAGACGACTGAATGTGTGTTTGTCTGAGTGTGTGTGATTAATAATGTACCCAGTGAAGAGACATATTCCCAGGCACAGTGAAAGTGAAGTGCCTGGATGTGTGTTAGTGGGATGGATTTCACACACAGACAATGAGCGATAGTGTAACACAAAACCACTCCATCTCTGCTCAGACATGGCTGTCCATCTCAGAGGATATCCCCGCTGATGGGATATGTATTGTCCAGGAGTTAAACAGAATGAATATACAGTAATCAACAACGCCCCCTTTCTTCCTCCTCTATGTTCAGGTAATCAGTAGCGACCTACCTGGCCTTCGCTTTTTCCCTCCTCGCTGATCAGCCAATCTAGGTCCTTCTCAAAGTCGTCCTCGTACTCCTCCTGGGTCCTAGTGCTTGTCACTACCTCACTCATCTTTTCCATGAAAAGGGTGGAGGAAGAACGACAGCCCGTTATTCACCTAAGCCTGGGATGTACAGGCCCAATTTAGAGGATTGACCCTATGTTATACTTAAAACGGTATCAAGGCCAAAGTCCATTGTATTTCAGTAAACACCAGTTTAGGAAATTTTGTGCTTTGACAGTCCCGCAACACTAAAACTGATTACAATTACCAAATCTGCAATACAAATGAAGCGTTCAAATTCTGAACACTCAGCGGTTTTCAGTCTCAGAAGTGGAACTGTTTTCACTGTGAATCACGGTGGCCCTCCACTGGTCTAAAGAGGCATGGCACAGGATAACAAATATCCCGTTCTTTGCATTTTGTTATGACATAAATTTGCGAGAAATACGGTCTGAACTTGGGTTGGAGTTAGGCTACTGGCAGATGTTTTTCAGCTTGTTAAAATGTGCCGATAATAAAACAGCATAAAGTGACAGCGAGAACGACGTATTGTTAGGTTTCTAGGCTTCAAGTGTAAACATAGATTGGGACCGTGCTCTATGTGCAAAAAATAACTGGCTACTCTATCTACAAACATGATGGTCTCTACGCTTCGGAATATGACAAAATCTGAAATAAACACGACGTACGCAATTTGCATATAGACATGCAATAGAAGGCGTAAAGCACAATATCCCAACGAGTAACTCACCACAAGCAGAAGCTTTTGCGTCTCCTTTTACTTGATCAAGAACAACAAACACAATATTAATATATGTTATATTACATATGGATACTGTTTTCTTCCATTTATTTTCCTACATTTTTAGACTTGGCCGGTTGGAGCACCTGCCCTTATAATCTCCTGAGCCTCTTCTCTCCCCCGCTCCATGACTTTAATAGTCGTGTTGTCATAGAGACCTACAACACGCACATGCGTAAGAGAAAATAGAAACCACGCAGACACACACAACTACACACTCTCTCACACACACACACACACACACACATTACACTGCTGTTGAAACAATCGCAAAACGGTATTTTGGGTTGTAATTCGTACAGTATAATATAATAATAAAATAGGTCGAATATTAATGTAGCAATTCCAGATTCTTCCAAATGTATTGGAAGTGTAATTTTCTGAGCACTCTAATGTAAGATTTGGCTTTGTGTTACAAAATTACAAACATATATAGCACACTTTTAAAGATGATTCACAGCAGTAATAAGAAAATAAAACTATCAGTATTATCAACGACTCGCTTGGCAAGGAGAGGAGATAGCAACGAGTGTTCTGTCACGTTCTTGCTAAGAAAGACACGCCCCTAGAAAAGCAAAGGATTATGGGTCACGCTGCTTGCTGTAGTTTCCCTTCGGTCAAATAAACCTGAGATGACAAAAGAAGAACACCATTACCTATAATCCCTCGTTAAATTCACGGCAAAGGCACGTCCCCACGATTTACAGAAGTGTTCCTCCACTGCGCTCAACTTGTGACAGCATTTGTTTTAGATGTGTATGAAGGGAATAGCTAGGTAATTTATTACCCATGGCGACCATCGTTCTTTGGTCCATAAATAGGACTGCACGAGCCACCGCAAGAAAATGTTTTCTTCCCTATTCAAAGGGAGCTTTGACTGTGGACTCGCAACGAGCTCTCTTCCATAACATTTCAGTCCATAGCAGGTTAACCTCGCTTCCTGCAGCGAGATGGGCTCCCAAAGTTACCGGAGTTCGGTTCATCTCCCACGGGACTGCAGGCAAAACAGCACCTGCGCGAACCAAGAGAGGGGCACTGTTGTTTGCTGGAGCAGCAGCGTCAGTCGCGGGTTTTCTGGCCGGCGTTATTCACTTTCAGCGGGCTGAAATGGCATCGGTAATTCCCAAAGCCGGAGAAGAGGACCCGGAGATAGCGGCCAAATGCAAGACATTCATGTCTCCGCCGTGTACGGACGTCAAAGTCCTGCAACAACGGAAAGGGGAGATGAGCACAAGAATGGAGATGCTGATCATGGAGACTCAGGCGGAGTTCTGCAGGGCGCTTGAGGAGGTAGACGGCGGCAAGTTCAAAGTGGACCGGTGGGAACGGAAAGAAGGCATGTATTTCCCTCTGGCGCGTGCCGTTTGGTAGTTACTTTGTGCCTTAGATAGTCAGTATATCTCACACAAGGCCAGAGAAATTAGCATCATACCGAGGCGTACTTAGTGGCATCAGTCAACACTGACAAATTGAAAAGGACACGAGCACAAAATATATTTTTTCAAAAACTAATTTGAGTAAAATATAATTTCCAAAGGTTTTCCAGCCTGTCCAAAAGCCCAAGGTCTCGAGGAGTTGCGCCCACCCGCATTCTGCAGACTTGTCATTGTATCGCCGTTTGTACTTTGGTCCTTTCTTGGCGGGATGAGCGTTTAGAACTTGACCAGTAACGGAAAGGTGGTTCGATCAAATCATAGGAAGGTGTAGTTCTGTTTCTGCGCAGGCCAGGTAACCCTAATTGCTCACCAGGTCATTGCTGAAAATAATGGGTTTTCGTTCCTAAATAAATGGTAAATGGATTCTGCCTGTCAGGTGGAGGGGGCATCAGTTGCGTGCTGCAGGATGGAAAGGTGTTTGAGAAGGCGGGTGTCAATGTGTCCGTGGTGTTTGGGAATCTGACAGAAGAGGCTGCCAAGCAGATGCGTAGCAGAGGGAAGGTGCTCAAAGGGAAAGATGGTGAGCATTTAAGCCTCCCGTTCACATCCGTCTCATACACTGCATCAATATGTAAGTATGTTGTCTCATATCGCCTTAATCATGCTGCGTTTTGTCACTGGACACCACTATCCACAGGCTGACCTTAAATCTGCCCCCTCCACCATAACATGGGATCCCATTCATTATCTAAAACACAAAACTGTCCGATACAGATCTTAATGCTCTTCTGACAGGCTGATGCTTGAACAGTCTCAGATTTGATCTGAGACCGAATGACATGGATGTTTTCTTGTGAATTGTACTGTGTTGCATTAACAGTTATGGTATTAAAGTATTACCGCCTCTCGCTAGGCAAGCTGCCATTCTGTGCCATGGGTGTCAGCTCCGTCATCCACCCCAAGAACCCACACGTTCCCACCGTGCACTTCAACTACCGATACTTCGAGATCGAGGAGGAGGATGGTGAGTGCGTGTGGCAGGCTGTGACCTCATACTATTCAAGTGTCAGAGCTGAGAGGATGAATGATCACTGGTCTTCTCGTGTTTGTGTCCCCGCCAGGAACTAAACAGTGGTGGTTTGGTGGGGGCACTGATCTGACTCCTACTTATATCAACAAAGAGGACGCCGCCCAGTTCCACAGCGTTCTGAAAGAGGCCTGTGACAAACATCATCCCCAGTACTACTCCGACTTCAAGAAGTGGTACGACCCATTAATAAGACAAAAGAATGGGTGGGTGGGAGTGTCTATCACTACTCTGGGTGGGTCTCTACTGTTCAGCGTTGATAAGAAGACGTTTGTCAGCATTATCTGTAGCTGCTGAATGACCGTTTGGTCCAGAGCTACAGTTCTGACTGACTAACTGGGAGGGTTAGTGACTGAGGGAGTGTGTTCACCAAAAGGGCACATTTGTGGGAACAAGTTAGAACTCTTTGGAACTACATACCTTTTGCGTTCCTGTGTAAATGGCTCCCTAAATTCAGTCTGATCATCATCTAAGTCATAACAGTAGATAAACTGTTCGATTCAACAAAGAACACAAATGTTCTTTTACGTCGCCATTAAAAACAAACAGCATAGGCTGAAAAATGTAGTGATGGGACGCGCAAAGCCATTGCTTCAGAATTTCAACCCAGAACGCTCAAAGCGAAAGGGCAGAGGCTTGCATCTGAGCAAGAATATCACGTGGTTGATGAAGTTTGAAGCTTTGCATCTCACGCAAACATCTAATGGGGT
>JACXGI010007442.1:11264-37483 GCA_016801175.1 Esox masquinongy
TATTAAGACATGGTGCTTTCCAAACATCTAATGGGGTTATAAAGACATGGTGCTTTCCAAACATGCTTTAAAACATATGAAACTAAACTAGTCTACAGCCTAATTATCAAGAAATTCACAAACCGGTGAATGTCAAGACGTTTCTGTTACACATCATTATCAATAACAAAAGGGTAGACCCAATACTGTAGACTATTGTTAGAATTGTCTTATTTTTGTAGAGATGTCAGCTGGTCAATAGCTCGACGTGTAGAGCTGTGGATGGGTATGTAGTTGTTTTAGAAAGCCTGGTTCGAGTCCCAATGATTGCTTTTTAATATGTCATTTTGATGAAAACACTGGCAACACTGCATTTGTAATTCCTACATCAGGAATATGTGTCTGTTTTTAATATCACATGTTAAATCAAGCTTATTACCATATTTATGAATATTTAACTCCAGCGTTTCGCTAATAGAGATGTATCATTCAGATGTATGATCACCAGGTGATTAATGACGTCTCATAGAGATGAATCATTCAGATGTATGATCAGGTGATTAATGACGTCTCATAGAGATGAATCATTCAGATGTATGATCACCAGGTGATTAATGACGTCTCATAGAGATGTATCATTCAGATGTATGATCAGGTGATTAATGACGTCTCATAGAGATGTATCATTCAGATGTATGATCACCAGGTGATTAATGACGTCTCATAGAGATGTATCATTCAGATGTATGATCACCAGGTGATTAATGACGTCTCATAGAGATGAATCATTCAGATGTATGATCACCAGGTGATTTGTTTGATCCCATGCCTGTCCTAAGTGGACTGTCGATATCAGCCTCTACTGACTGGCACCGGGGCTTTCCTCCATGCCAAGTTTTTTACAAGTGCTTCCCATGTATTGCACATAATCTATAGCAACGTAAAGTTGGTAATTAGATAATAATCTGACATCTCTGTCACAGTGGTGAATCCAGTCTTAGTTAAGGTTTTATGTCACAGCACACTTATTGAAATAATTATATATATTCTTCGTATAAGTTATGTTAATACTTCGTCTTCGTCAGCATTAATAATACCGAGGATGTGTTTTACCCATTCTAATCCATGCGAAAGGGCAGAACTTGCATCGTTGTAATACCACGTGAAAGATGACGTCCGAGGCCTCATATGATCAAGTGCTTTTTCCAAAACCTCTTGTGAAATACAGGCTTCTATTGTTGTTTGCTGCCTGAGGCTTTCTAACACCGACTTCTGGTCACCTTATTTAGTCATATATTTTAAAAAGTCCATTGATGGAGCAGCTGATAGCGTCGCCGACTTTCATTAGTTTTTTCTGGCGCGTGAATCCAGAGTGCAAACGATACAGGTTTTTGTTGTTTAAATAATTTGTTTTATTCTCTGTATCTTATGACACTCTTCCCATAATAATACAAAACATTAGAACGGATGCATAGTTTAATAATGTTAGCTGGAAAGGCAAGAAGAATGTGGGATAAGAACCGGGCATTCTAGTTTCCCTTCGCAAAGCGCATGCCACTGCGCCACGAAGTCACGTAGGATACTACGGAAACGACATGTGATATTTATTCCTTACCATCAGGTGGCACCATTTTGCTGTGAGTTTAAAATCCTTGGGAGAATGAACCGTTTTTCGGCCCAATTTCATGAAAGCCTTGAATGCTTCAGAAAGCCTTGATTTTCCATCACTAGAAAAAAGTATGTGAATCTCAAAGATAAGGACTAATTGAAGTCAGGTGTTCCAATCAATGAAATGGCATTCAGGTGTGATTGAGAGGTTCCCTGTTATATATAAAAAGCCAGAAAAGTTTGCTTATTAACAAAGTGTGATGCTGGAAACAGATCAGTTAAAGTAGAAAATGACCTGGTCAAAAGAAATGTCCGAAGACCTTGACTTGTCGGGGCCCAGTAAGCTAGAAAAGCATTCTGACCTCAACCCCATTGAAATTCTGTGACATGATTAAGTAAGCTGTTCATGCAAGATCTCCCAGGAATATGAATCAACTGAAACAGTTCTGGAAGAAGGAACGGTCCAAAATGTCTCCTAACCATTGTCTGATCAGCAATCATCGAAAGGAATTATATTGTTCCATGTACCATTTTTTACAATGTCATTTTGCTTAGAATGTACATGGTATTATTTAGTCCTGCTGGTGTAACATTTTAAAAAGTCTTACCAGAACATGAACGGTATATTTTCATCAGTTAGTCCAACAGCCTTTCCATTCTCCCGGTGTTGTGGCTCCAGGTGTGACCGCTACTTCTACATCCGCCATCGAAACGAGACGCGGGGCATCGGTGGCATCTTCTTCGATGACCTGGACTCTCCCGGTCAGGAGGAGGCTTTCGGCTTCGTAAAGAGCTGTGCCAAGACCGTGGTGCCCTGTTACCTGCCCATTGTCTGGAAACACCTCAACGACCCCTTCAGCCCAGAGGAGAAGGACTGGCAGCAGGTGCGGAGAGGAAGGTGGGGTCACATGACGTGTGTGTGTGTGTGTGTGTGTGTGTGTGTGTGTGTGTGTGTGTCAGACACGTGCGCTGAAGCTCTGCGCTAAACATGATTATGTTCTAACAGGACATGAAGATGTTTTCTGGGAACTCATGCTAACATCACACGATGACCTTTGGGATCTTAATCTCAGATATGATACATATATGATACGTTACAACCTGCCGAAGAAAAGTATCTTAGAAATGGGAGACAAAATTCAGTTGGATAACAAAGTGCATAAAACTCAAATTTTTCATATGATCAGCTGTTAAATTTCAATCAGTAGTTCTGACAAAGACTTGAGCTCCTGATTGGGGCAGTGGTCACGATGCCTGGAGGTCCAGCATAAGATGCCGCAAATTGCTCTGAGAAAAATAGCCAGAAAGAGACTATCTTGTTGATACATTTGTCCATAGGACCCAGTTCCAATCAGAGTTCCAATGGCGTTTAGTAAACATCTGGTGGAGATGTTGGTCTTGATAAGAGTAGAGGATTTCTTCTGGAAACCCCCACACATAGCCTGTTGGTTTGAGGGTGGCATCTTGTTGTAGATTTGAAAACTTCTGCAGTTTTCCAACTGTGATCCTTGGGGATTTTTACCCTCTTAAACCTTTCACCTCACTGCGTAAGGTTCAAATACCCTGGGCTCCTCTTCCATCCAGGTTCTTCACAGCTGGAGATGATGTACATTTCTTAATTATTTCCATAATAGCAGAGGGTTTTTTTTCAAGTTTGTAGCAATTAGTTTCATAGACATTGTTTAATTCATAAAGGTCAACAACCTTTCTTCTCACTTCATTTGCGCGTTCTCCTTTCTTCCCCATTGATAGATGACTAAGGGATTTTGCTTTGTGTCATCTTGGTTACACCCCAGTGAAACAAAGTCGTGGATGATGGCAGCTGAAGAGTTCCAAATTAATCAGATGAACTTGAAAAAATATATCAATAGGGAGAAACTTTTTCCTAGGCATGTAAATATAAAAAAAATTAATTTATTAAGAAATCTTTTTTCATTGAACAACTTTACCTCATTTGAAGGATAGATATATCTGATTTTTTTCCTGAATTTTATCGTCATTTTGTTGTGAATGTTTTACCCATGAACATAATTTGATTTTCTTTTTTAAACAATTTTATTGCAAATCTACCGGAATCTTTACCATTCAACCCAAGATTCAGCAGATAAATAATGACATTTTCACATTTTTAACTGTTCTTTACTAAGGGGGTCAACAGTTCTTGAGGGGCACTATATAAATATTTGTAAATTTTACAAACAAGACTCTTAACACAGCTGTTACTGCTATGCTTAATGCGGTTGGATTGTGTTTTGTTTCAGGTATGTGGAGTTTAACCTGGTCTATGACAGAGGGGTCAAGTTTGGATTGGCCACACCTGGTTCCAGGATTGAGAGTATCCTCATGTCCCTCCCACTCACAGCCAAGTTAGTACTGTCAAGCTTCATTTTTACTTCCACCTGTTGTGAATGGATTGTGTTTGAAATGCTAGTCCAACCAATCAGTGTTTAACCATTCCATATCGTGGTTGTTCATTAGAAAATGTTTACTCAAGCAGTCGTCAGGATGTGCACACGTCGCAGCTCTGTTACTGATCCACAGGATGTTCATTTGTGCTAAACCCTCTTGTCTCTGCCAAGGTGGGAGTACATGCATGAACCTCCCAAAGGCACCCGTGAGGCAGAGATGCTGGAGGTGTTGAGGAACCCCAGGGAGTGGGTCTGACCCGGGAAGTGCCATGTTTACAAGTTACCATGGAGAGGCCAACCGGGCGTAGCCTCCGTAGCAGGAAGCACTATGACGCCTGAAACCGGTGTGGGTACCTTCCCACCGCAACCGGAGCACTAAATCCTCTTTTATTAGCCAACTGGATACAACTTCACCACAGATGCTATTAGATTGTTTTCACTGTCACAATCTTATTGCTTTCGCAGTCTTTCATTTTATCGCCTGTCATAATATTGTCTGTCTTTATCGCCTTTTTCTGATCAATAGTTTTTGTTTGGTTAATGAATATTACTCTGATACTCGCTGTGTACCGACGGCTCAATGTGTTTGCTCTGCTAGGATGTGATTGTCTCTGAGTCCACTGGTCTCTAAAGCAACCCAGGGTTGTTTTCAGTAGGCATTCAAGCCATCAAACAGAAAGAGAACATGAACAGACCTCCTGGACTTATTTTATACCGCTGTTTTCTCCCATTTGTTTGTGCTGAATTTGACCAAGGATCTGAGGGAAAGACTTGACCACTCAGGGGGTGTGCACGGCTGATTTAAGACCATAATAAATGTTTTGTTGTTTATCCCTACCTCCCCGACCTTCTTCCATATCAACCTACACACTCACTGTTCCGGTACTGCGGGCTACCTCACTATCCCCAAGTCCAAGCTCAAAGGTTTTGGTGACAGGGCAATCTCAAGGGTTGCTCCTAGGCTCTGGAACTCTCCCCATCTTCCAGCAACGCCTCAAGACTCATCTGTTCAAAATCGCCTTCCCCTAGCCATGCCCAATGAAATTAATTTATTCCACTGAGCCAGTACGATCCACTGACCCGAAAAGGAGAACTGTGAGATCACCAGTGTTCTGCATATTTAAAGCTCTTTATGGATTCATTTGGAATTTTATTAGATCAAAATTCAGGGTAAAGTTGGAAAACCAAAGACTCAGCTGGCAGTTTGTAGGTTGCAACATTTTTACTGCCTTCTGAAACATATCAACTCAACCCACTGATGTCGCTAAGCTCTGCCTACTGAGCTTTCATTCAACTCCTAGCATCAGTCAGTCAGTCATTCACATGGCTATGCAGTCAGTCATTTACATACAGTGAGTCAGATGAATGATTACCAGAATTGGTCAGCAACGTTAGCGCAACCAAAGTTTGAAATGTCTCCAATATGAGGAAATTAAAGCATTCAGGAATACATGGTTGGATGTTTAGGCCTGTTACGAGTGGTTAGTAAATCACTACATAGTTAAATTTGAAAATAGAACATTTTCACAGGGTTGCTTCTGGACTGCCAAAATGGTACTTATGTCATTTCACAGAAAAGGGTTTGGTACATTTTGTTAAAGTTTTTATTAAAAATTAATTCTTGCTCATGTTTAACATTTATATAGAAGCATAGTTTTGCTTAATAATAAGGCATTGTAAAAACAGTATTTCAAAGGTTAACAGTGTAATTGTCTCCAGCCAAAAACCAAACGGCCCAACCACCTATGTGTGTTTTATGACAGAGTCATTCATTCCACAACCGATCAAAACACTTTGCTGCCATAACTCTACACCCTTCATATGATCATCTGAAATCCACATTTCCATTCAGGAGAAACAATCACCATACTCATGTATTTCTGTATAGTCTGGCGACAGGGGGTAGTCCAGGGCCTGAGTCCAGACAGCCATAGAAAACCATTACGGGCCACTTCAATCATTCTAGACAAGTTATATGGACATCCGGACAAATGCCAAGGATCCACAGGTCAAGACAAACACCTCTGCGCTCTCAATCTGCCGTGAACAGATCAGACAAGCCCATACACCAGATCAGACAAGCCCATACACCAGGGGTATTCAAATCTGGCCTTTGAAGCCAGTTCCACTCCATTTTTTCATTGCAACCCTCTAGTCAGGGAATTATTCAGACTTAAGACACCAGGTGGGCCAGCGGCCCCTGCCCTACACATTCACGATCCTCACAAATTAGAAACCCAAGCGTTGTGGACAATGACTGTGTAAACATTATCCAGACAAAGGCCAGGATTCCACCCGCGGAGAGCGGTCGACTATGTCCGTTTAGAAAACCATGTTCCCACATTGGCCTCAACAGAAAACGCTGCAGATGTAGTGCCCAATCGGAAATTACTTCTAAACGTCAAGAAACATTATTTGCCAAATTTGACATTGTATTACAAAATATGTAATTAGTGTCATAACGAGTGTAAGATGTGTGGTAAATCACTTGTAAATCCTATATACCTACAGGGCCACGTTGATATGTCATATCAATAATGCTAAACATCAGGCAGATTTCTGCCTAGACTGTCAGCAGTTAGTCCCCCAGATACATATCCACCACCTTAATGGTCCTCAACAGGTGACATTATTGATGAGCAATGTGCTGGACAGAACCAGACAAAACAGACTGCTTTGATCCCGAATACTTCAGTTGGCGAGTATTCAAGATCAAAGAGCTTCGTTTGGGCCTCAACAGAAAGTGCAAACAGTCAAAGCGCATACAGAACATCCACCACATTAGAATCAATGTAGTCACTGTCGTTATCTACAGTAAAAGAAGAAGTGCTATCACTCAAGCACACTGACGCGCACAAACACACCATATTGCATGTATTCCCAACAGCTTCCGGTTGCTGCTCCATGTTCTTCCGTTTTCACGGTTCCCACGCAGGCCCTACAAGGCCACTCCTCAGGAGTCACACGGGCTGGTACCCAAATGAGGTCTTGTACCCCAGCACCCATAGGGATATGGTAAGAAGTAGTGAGCTAGGGGACAGTGTGGCATTTGGGACTTGAGGAAATTGTCTGAGAAAGACAGTCTTGGACCCATTCCCTCTTGATCCCATGGATATGGAGCATGTATACAACCCAAACATATGGCTAAAACATCACAGCAAACAATTCTCCGAACGCGACACAAACTTGTCTCCCGTCGTTATTTTATACAATACATTAACATAGCGTAATTAAAAATAAAAACCTCTTTCTCCCCCTCTCCACAGCACACAAATGTCATGCGGCATTCCTATGCAGGCCCCACTCTAGGGCAGTCAGAACACACATCGTCTATGGTGGAACGGAGGACGCTACGAAAGAAAAAACTAAATGTACATTTTGGTTTTGTGAAATCAAACTTTTGGTATTGTCCCCTCCACGGCTCCACCTCTTCCAAAGGTCAGCACAAGCCTGGACGTTATGGCCTCCGACAGCTGTACGTTAGTGTAGTGTAGTAACGGGGGTGGGAGTGATGTAGCTGGGTGGAGCTGGTGGGGTGCGGTGAGACAGGGCCTGGGTTCGTCCCGTCACTTCCCCGGGCCAACGATGTCGTCATACTGAGGCGGTGGCTCTGTCTCTATGTGCACATCCGTGTGCCCGACGGCCTCGTCATATGACGGGGGCGGGTCTCCCCTGCTTCCTCGCGTGGACGTCACCCCTGAGGCCGGGTAGGCGGGGCCGCTGTCGACGCTGAGCTCAGAGTGGTCGTGGAGGTCCCGCCCCCACTGGTCCATGGAGACCACCGATAGGGTGGGGTCTCGGTGGGAGTGGCCCAGGGCGGGGCTGCGTTCCGAGCGCTTGCGGGAGTGGCAGCGCCACACAGTGACGGCCACGGCGGCGATGAGGAGGAGCACGAGGAGCAGGGGGAGGATCAGGTAGAGGGAGTGGACTCCTCCCACCACAGACTGCAGCCCGCCACTGGGGCTGCTCTCCCGCACGTACTCCTCCCAGAAACGTTGCTGCAGCCAATCAGAAAGAAGAGAGATAAAACATCAGACCAATCCCAGGATAATCCCGCCTCCTAGACAGTGTTCCTTATCTGTCAGGAAGTAGGTTGTTTTGTAGGCCTAATGTTTTGGTTGTATTACCGACTCATTTCTTCCTGATTTTTTAGCCTCATAATAGCTTCCTTGAAAAACACTGACACCTTGTTGAATCCCATACTGACAGACAAAACTCAAAGCCTAGAATAAACAGCAGACATTGACAACTTCCGTCACATCATTTGATGCATCAGATTAACCTGTCAAGTCAATTGTACAAAATATTTATAAACATGTTATCATTTCTACCTGGTGAAACCAATATGTACAAACCTTCAAATAAAAGCTGAGAATCTATACTTTTTCTAATACAAACAATAAGTATAGTAAAAAAATGCACTGTCCTAATAATTACAGACAGTACTGTATGGACAATACACAAAATCAAGGACAATCCAGACACTACGTGTTACAGGCCTAAATACAGCCCTGGATAAGTTTGCCACTCCCTCGACCCTTAAATAAAGCAACAAATGTCCATGTTGCAAACTAACAACAGTTCACTCTAAACTAAACGTGCGGTTTAGAAATCCAGAAATGCCAATTTCATCTGTAACATTCTGAATGTCAGTGTGTGCGCGCGTGCGCGCGCTTTGCATGAGCGCCTGACTTCCACCCCTGCCAACAGCTCCAGTAATGACCCTCTCCCCAACGGGCAGAACTCTCCCAGGGATCCAGCTGCACTTCCTGCTGATTGCCATCAACACTCCCAGAAAAACAGGAACATTCCACAGGCCAGTGTGCCCGGAGTAGGATTACACGTGTTTTTGTCATGGAGCGTGTCTGTCAATTAGGGGGCAGAAACAGTACAAAGACCATTGTCTATCCATCTGTGTGAGGGAGTGTTGTGTACAGAACTAAGGGTCAGTACAATTTCATTTCCTGAATAGGCTGAATTAAAATGGAATTGAGCCTGTGCGTGACTCACAGTTTTCTCATCGTTCTCAAAAGCCTCCCTGGCCTCCTCGTAGGTGCAGATCTCCTCCCTACACTCCCTTTGGATGTTGCCCTGACGGATCTCCTCCAGCAGGTAGCTGTTGTCCCTGCGCAGGCGTTTCAACACTGAGTTGGCCTGGTCAGACTGCAGAAACACTAGGAGATTGAGAGGGATATATGGGAAACGGGGGAGAGAAAAATGAGAATGGAGGGTGTGAGAGAGAGATATGGGTAGGGGGAAAGATGGAGAGAATGATGAGGGAGGAGAAAGAATAAGAGAATGGAGGAGGAAGTGAGGAAAATGGAGAGGAGGAGAAGTAGAGGTTGATACAAAGCCAGTAGCAACGAGGGAACTGCCTACTAACTGCATATCTGTATAAAACAAAAGCTTCTTTGATTAGGACAACCAACCCTGCCCAGAGAAAGTCAAAGCAGCACTGGAAATGAAGAGGACAGAGTAGCCCAATGTTCAGCTGATCTGGGATCAGAACTGAGGAAGTAGACAGAACTTTGTTTCAAAAAAATGGAATGTCTGATAAAACTCACTGAAGAGAGTCCGTCAACATATGTATTTTTCTGGACAAACCAAACCAGTATACTCAGATTAGACCTAAGGATAGTACACACCTAAGGATAGAAGCACGCTTTAGACCTAAGGATAGTACACTTTAGACCTAAGGACAGCCTATGGAGAACAAACGTACCAGTCGCCATGATTTTTGCTGCTTTGTTGCTGATGGCAGGTAACGGTGTCTGTAGACAGAAAAAAAATCAGTAACAGAAAACCTAAGTTATCAGACAGTTCTTTATTTCAATCAATGAGAAAAAAGGCGAAAACTAGGTTAAGATTTATAACAGGTGATACATCATTGTACATAATTATACTTATAAAAACTACATAGTATATACGGTAATAATAACTTACATGTTATTAGGCTTAGATGTTTAGTCCACTTTTCCCATTACGGCATCTGAGTTGCCGTAGCTACAGTAGCTCACACTATTCCTCCTTACCGATACCTATTTCATGGAAATGTCCGTCACCACGCAGTGCACTGTAAACGTCAAACATCCGTAGCCAGCTAAAAGCTAAATGACCAAACGCTGACCAGGGCTTCAGGGTACTGTTACGACCGAAATAGAACACCAGCACCACGAAAAAACAAAGCGTTGAACACGCCCGTCCGTTCTCTAAAAAAGCGGCACAGGATGTAAATTCCCCAGCCTTTAATTATCAAAACAATAGTTACATAGCTAGGCTAACGTTAGATTTACGGCTTTATCAAATACACGGGTAGTCGTGGACTTTAATAGAACACATACTTGTGGATGTGAGATTTCAGCATGCAAGCTAACGTTCAGCTGACTGACAAGCGGATTTGTACATTTCCCTGGCCGCTTTGCCACATGAGTGCCTCCTATAATTTCAATGATTTAGAATTCCGCTTTAACAACGCACGACATAGTCAATTAATTAAGCTAATTATCAAAATCAAATTGGTAAATAACGGAACTTTATTTACCTGTTATCCTCGAATACTCTCTAGGCTCCGAGATCTGCTCGATGCTCAATATGTTGCTACGCGTGCGCACAAATCTGTTGGAAAGACGTTCGTTCTCCAGTTTAAAGGGACAGTCAGCATGACTTTGACCAACGATAGATTTGTGTCATGAAATTTTACTGGAATATAATCTCTTTGAGGTGTTATTTCGCCACGTTATAGTTATTACTGTTAAAAGTGTAATATAAATATTATACCGCATAATACACCACACGGCTTCCTCAGGTGTCCTTATAATGGAACCTAAGAGCAAACCGTTGTCCTTGCTAAATTCTCAACCAGACCCTTTTCCCATCAAGACCACCTAATTATCTCCCTTGCTCTTAACTGACTACCCTGCTAACCTCTTCACATTACTGCTGTGTATGTGGTGAGCGTTCTGGCACAAATTGACAATTGTGCAACTCCCACGTAGGTGCTATATTGGTGGTGGACGAAGTGAGATTCCTCAGTAATATGTGAACCACATTCTGTCTAGAAATGTATTGTATGAATCCAATCTATTATTGTTATGTATTAGTAATTTAAGAGCCTGAAAACTGTTTGGTGCACAGTTGCTGTAGGAGCTGATATATGTAGACCACCTTGTGTTGAAGGGATAGTTGTGTTGAAGGGATAGTAAAATACATACACTGGTTTCCTAATTCTGTATATATACGATCAGCACAAGGTACGACAGCAAACGATTCTTGAGTTTAATTTACCTGGCAGTGGCTGGCTCTGTTTGCAAAAGCTAATAGTTTTGCATTTGGGCACAAATCCCACTTCAGGTCATAAGACTGCTATAAGTATATTTAAATATTCCATTACTACCCTTGTATATTTAAAATAACATTACTACCCTTGCTGAGCTTCACAATACATTTGAAAAACTTTTGGAAGATTTGGACATGATATGCAAAAACATGATTTCATTTGATCCAATATTTGAATGGGATTTGTGACCCAAACGCCAAAATATGAGCATTTGTAAACACTTCTAAGGAAACAAATCCAAGAAATCATGGATTGCCATCATACCTTGTCTATACACTGCTTACAGGATAAGGACACAATGTGCAATTTGGGTGAACTACCCTTTTATTGATTAGATGCACCAGGAAGCATGGCCTATCAAACCTGATTTATTGTGTTTCCATGGTCTTGCACAAATTGATTTCTTAGTCTATTTCAATCAATGCATTTACTTCTCTCTTTAGTTTAGTCAGCATGTATTGTGGCCTACCTGGGCACTAAGCAGTTTGATGTTGTGAAAGTACATGTGCTTTGTTTCCCTGAAATATCATCAGATAAATATCACAGTACCATTAGAACATTGACCAACACATTCACCTGTAGTAGCTAACATAACATTGACCAACACATTCACCCGTAGTAGCTAACATAACATTGACCAACACATTCACCTGTATTAGCTAACATAACATTGACCAACACATTCACCTGTTGTAGTTAACATAACATTGACCAACACATTCACCTGTAATAACTAACATAACATTGACCAACACATTCACCTGTAGTAGTTAACATAACATTGACCAACACATTCACCTGTAGTAGTTAACATAACATTGACCAACACATTCACCTGTAATAGCTAACATATCAGACAGGCTAAATGTGGTGCATTTCAATCTTCTGAACTCGCAGCACTGATGTCAGAAGTAAGATACTACTCCCTTGAGGCGTGTGTGTGTGTGTGTGTGCGTGCGCGTGTGTGTGTGTGTGTGTGTGCGTGTGTGTGTGATGTCCCAAACAGATGTTGTGATTGATGTTTTGTGTTGTCAGGACTTGGGGGGCTTTTGTTTTAGTGTGTGATGATGATCCGCTGAGTACCTTGTTGTTCCCCTGAGAGTCTTCTGATTAGAATCTGTAATCATCAGAGATGATGTGGAAAGACTTTGCCACAAGGCTCAGTCGTCCTAGAGTCCTAAAACACCCAGACACAACACACAAAGATAAGTGTACACACAAAAAAATGCAAATATATGCATGTAGTCTATGCCACGCATACTCAGAGACATTGGAATTCATACATTAATTTGAGCAAAAAACAAACTAACACAGGGCCCTACTCAAGACACTCATGTTTACATACTTCTGCTTTTTCTTTGATGTTGGGTTCAAACCCTAATATCAGACTTCGGGTCACCCCTTCCACTGTTATGTATTAGTTCAAACTTTTTCCTTGTTAGATATGGGATATCATTCATGTTGCATGAAAGCTTAGAAAAAGTCAATTTATTTTAAGACTTGAAAATATATTTTCTAAATTATATTCAAAATGGCTTATTAAACGTCTGATGACATTTTTAGTATTTGGAATTGACACACAAGCCGTTGCCTATTAGTTTAATACACATGAGAGTGAAATGGACCATGAATCATATCAAATAATTGGCCTCATCAGATACCAACTTGTTGATTGCAGAATTGCACTTGAAATCAAACTTTAGAACTAATTGCCTCCGACAGTACTAATCAAATGTCTGTAGCAATGGGATAGTCTCTTCCCCTCTAAAACAAATTATAATACCTAATTACTGGAGACTTCCTTGAGGAAATGCATATTTTAGGATAAATTATAAAAATGGGATTGCGTCCCCTGCATCCACCTGAGAGTCAAAATACTATTCTAGCCAAAATACTCTTCATGGAACGAAACACCACAGGAAATCTCCATCTGGAATTTAATAAAAATGAACCCTATACATGCAGAGCAGCTGGGGCCAACTGCACCAGCTGGACGTATAAAAGTTGGTCTTTAATGCTAGGTTGAGCATAGCTACATTCAATGTTGGGATTAGAACTGACACCTGTTGCACCAAATTAAAAAAACGATTAGGCTAGATAAATCTGGCGTAAACAATGCGCGTTCGTGAGATCAGGAGATTTCCGGTGATAGTTGCTAGGCAGCGCTCTTTGCTTAGATACAATTTGTTCGTGACGAACACTGGACAAAAACGGGATAGCTAGCTAATTTATTAGGTGCAATGGAGACAAAGAAAAGCAAAAAAATAATTCAGACTCGTAAATATCGAAAATCGTAGAGCTGTACAGTAAATATCGCAAAATCCTGACATCAAAATTCTTACATCTTTACAATCAAAAATAACACAACTTCAAATCGAAAGAAAATGTGTCTGAACGCAAAGCCTATAGCCCCGTTCACACCTACAGCGTGAACGCACTGCGATACACCAGAAGTTAATTCATTTCTAATGAAACGCTGCAATTGGCTTGCAGCATTACAGTACAGAATCAGTTGCAGAATGTTTGGTCTCATGCATGCGTTAGATTCCAATACTCAGAACGCATTGATTCTCAACAGATGTTGCATGCTGCTTTTTATGAAATGGAGAATCATTTTCGCTGAGCATATTTTGTGTCAAGTAGCTACCTACATAGGCTACCAATTATTGGCTGGCTAGCAGCTTGCTAACATAATCATATGGTTTTTAGGCTTCATAGACTTTTCATCCCTCTATTAGTACCATTTCTCATGAAAACTCAACTACATAACATGGGCTTTATTACAAGCCCTTTACTTTAGATTGTTTACTTCCTAATTCCAGTTACGGTATTAAACACTACAAATCAATTACATTCTTCTTACCAGAGCCAAATGACCATGGGCGTTCAACTAGATAAATGAAATCCCGCTACATGGTGTCCATTTTGGTTCGTGGTCCTACCATCTGGAACAGTTGATTGTATTGGCCTTGCTCCTGACAAAATTAGCTAAGAAATTCCTCTCCTAAAAGCCGAAGCTCTTCAATCAGTCTGTGAAAGTCCCCAACCTGTTTTCGCAATCTCAACCATTGGTCTTATTGTTGAATGAGCCTATCAATACTATCTTAACTATTTAGAATTTTAATAACCTCAAAGCTTTTAATTTTAAAGAGATATTAAATTTTAGGCTGTCAAACGTGATATGCTTGCGCAATACATTTTCTGAAATATGTAATATATTAATGTTGTAGTCAGTGAATTATCAAAAAATATATATATTAACATTTTTTAAAAGAAAAAGTTTGCTATAAGTGCAAAAAAAGTTTGACATTCACCGTTTGCTACTACTTCCGCCCTGCTTCCACGCATACAATTTGAGGCATACATTGAATAAATCCAATCCATACACGAGACCAAACATTCTGCAACTGCTTCTGCACTGCAATGCTTCAAGCCAATCGCAGGGTTCCATTTGAAATGAATTAACTTCCGGTGTATCACAGCACGTCGCTCCTTATGGCGTACTAATGCTATATACAGTTAGGTCTGGAAATATTTGGACACTGGCACAATTTTCATAATTTTGGCTCTGTATGCCACCACAATCTGAAATGAAACAACCGAGATGCATTTGAAGTGCAGAATTTCAGCTTTAATTCAAGGGGTTGAACAAAAATATCATATGAAATGTTTAGGAATTGCAACCATTTTCATACACTGTCCCCTTATTGCAGGGGCTCAAATGTAATTGGACAAATTAAAACAATCATAAATAAAATGTTCATATTTAATACTTCGTCAAGATTCCTTTTGCATCTTTTGCTTGATGTCTGGAATGCATGGACATCACCAAATGCTGGGTTTCCTCCTTTGTGATGCTTTGCCAGGTCTTTACTGCACCTGCCTTCAGTTGTTGTTTGTTTGTGGGTCTTTCTGCCTTATGTTTTGTCTTCAGTAAGTGAAATGGATGCTCAATCGGGTTGAGATCAGGTGACTGACTCGGCCATTGCAGAATATTCCACTGCTTTGCCTTAAAAAACTTGGGTCAACTTGGGTCATTGTCTATCTGTAAAGTGAAGCGTCATCCAATCAACTTTGCTGAATTTGGCTGAATCTGAGCAGACAATATATCCCTATACACTTCAGAATTCATCCGGCTGCTTCTGTCTTCTGTCACATCATCTATAAACACTAGTGGCCCAGTGCCATGAGCCGTTCCAAGCCTTCTCCATACTTTTTTCTCCCCATCATTCTGGCACAGGTTGACCTTAGTTTCATCTGTCCAAAGAATGCTGTTCCAGAACTGGGCTGGCTTTTTTAGATGTTTTTTGGCAAAGTGTAATCTGGCCTTTCTATTCTTGAGACTTATGAATGGTTTGCACCTTGTGGGAAATCCTCTGTATTTGCTCTCATGAAGTCTTCTCTTTATGGTAGACTTGGATAATGATATGCCTACCTCCTGGAGAGTGTTCTTCACTTGGCTGGATGTTGTGAAGGGGTTTTTCTTTACCATGGAAAGAATCCTATGATTATCCACCACTGTTGTCTTCCGTGGACATCCAGGTCTTTTTGTGTTGCAGAGCTCACCAGTGAGTTCTTTTTTTCTCAGAATGTACCAAACTGTTGATTTGGCTACTCCTAATGTTCCTGCTATCTCTCTGATGGCCTGTTTCATTTGCATTGAGAGCTCTTTTGACCGCATGTTGTGGGTTCACAGCAACAGCTTCCAAATGCGAATGACACACCTGGAATCAACTCCAGATCATTTACCTGCTTAATCGATGAAGAAATAACAAAGGAATAGCCCACACCTGTCCATGAAACAGCTTTTGATTCAATTCCAATTACTTTTGGTCCCTTGAAAAAGAGGAGGCTACATATTAAAGAGTTGTAATTCCTAAACCCTTCCTCCAATTTGAATGTGAATACCCCCAAATAAATGCTGAGAGACTGCACTTTAAGCCCACATTCATTATTTAACTGTAACTTCAATATATTTTGGTAAACAGACAAAATAACAAAACTTGTGTCAGTGTCCAATTATTTCTGGACCTAACTGTATACTCTGAGATAGATGATACAGATAAAAGCTCAGCATCAACTTCCAGTTACACCATCCTAGCATAAAATGTAATCATTTTGACTGTTGTCTTTATGGACATCAAAAAAGAATCTGCCACTAACATCAGTAAGACAGGCTAAATTGACATCAGTAAGACAGGCTAAATTGACATCAGTAAGACAGGCTAAATTGACATCAGTAAGACAGGCTAAATTGACAATGGATTGAAGGGCAAACATCTGAGCAAGCAAGTCCAGGCGATGGAGAATACAGTGTGCGAAGGGGTGTACAATTCTGGCAGTGGGGTGGTTTTCGGCACAAAACCGGTACCGCTAGGCCCACCAGATCCATGTCTCCCACCCCAATGTGTTTCTGGGGCACCCCCGAATTACAAATTAAGCTCTGGGTTTCACTTTAGCTGAATAATTCCTTGTGTAAAATATCCCAACTGACTCCACCATTAGACAGTGAATGGTTCTACACACACTCTTCCTGCTTTAAGCTGCTGTTTTTAGGAGAGGAGAGTTTCTTCTGGAAAGAGGATCCCGTGGCCGTTTCAGGCACTAGGACCCTGCAGGTATCGCTCTGCGATATTTCAGTAGCGCGCGGTGCAGTAGCAGTACAATAGCTGCAGCGGCGTCCCTGACACGCAGAGGATGCCCACCTTCAACTCAAGTAGGGGCAGTATTCACAAATTTCTGTTTTGCGACCGGACAAAAAAAACGGTGTTAGGAGAAAGATACTTTATAGGTACTTTTGTTTATTCCAAACTCCATCCATGGCTTCATCCGTAAGTGGAGCGGAGGAGGTGCGCGTCTCGGCGTTGACGCCCCTGAAGTTAGTGGGTTTGGTGTGTGTCTTCCTTGCGCTGTGCCTGGATATCGGGGCCGTGTTGAGCCCTGCTTGGGTGACGGCGGATAACCAGTACTACTTGTCTCTGTCGGAATCCTGCTGGAAGCCTGTTACCTCTGACACATGGCAGTGCCACACTACGCTCGAAACAGGTGAGACCTGCCACATGCTCCCGAAAGTCAACAAAGTTGTTAGTATGTTGTTAATGTTCGACATGCCCACGGGCGTCTATACTGGGCTTATGTTAAGGAAAAAAGTAACAGGGTTTTATTCTGTTGTGATATTGAGTACGAGTTTCCCACAGTCATATTCAAAAACATCCACTGAGATGCATAGGAATTCAGGGATGACGGGACCCCTGCTACCCAGTCCGCTAGTGCATCCGCACAATTACTGTTTTTCTCTTTGCGCAACAAATAATTTATGATCTGCCTAAAATGTAGCGATAGCAGGAGCATCGTTTTTCTTAATATAGATCTTCCCCATTCAGTCGAGTTGGTTACGCTGGCTCTTTAAATATTAAATATTTTAATATAAAATGTAAATGAGTCATCCTAATTATATTAGACTTTATAAACTATGAGCATATAAAATAGTTCATTTTGTTAACATCCTTTCTATTTGCCCAGCGCGGCACTAGGTGATGTGGGAATTTTGCCTGGCGAGCGGCGGTCCAGCTGGAGTTTCATTGGGCCTTTGTTGCCCACAAAATGAGCCTTTGTTGGGGTTCCACTCCCCGGCCAAGGAGCGAGGGCCACTTTGTGAAGCAAACTCCCCAGAGATCCAAATGCTGGGGGATTAGTAACCAGGGAAACGAGTGGGACATTTAAGAAATGCTGTTTTTTCACCCCGAAAACGAGGACTTCATGGAAGCTTTTGTGAAAACAAGCTGTGTTTTGGTTACTTCACCTTATGTGTTTAATTTCTCCCTTCATCTTGTTCTTTTGGCTTCGGATACTTGTCTGCTGTGTGTTGTGGAGGCAGTGATTGAGTGTTTTGGTTTCTGTGACTAGGAACTGATGGGTCATTTGGGTCCATCTCCTCTCTCCTGTCTCTTTGAGACAAAGTGCAGCTTGAGTCCTTATAAAGTAATGCAGTCTCTGTATCAGCATACCACACTAACTGCAGACAGAAAACTGCCCATTTTCTCAGACTGGCTCTGCTCTAGACTCGGCCTACGCGTTGTACTGACTCCAGGTAATCGGTCAATTTCTCCGCTATTTGTCTGAGTGTCACTCATGGGGCATTAAAATATGTTGTTAGTACTGAAATGACCCTCTTGGTAAACTGAATAACAAATTCTACTGAGCTGTTGTGAACAGACCCAACAGTTGGTTGTTACACTCAGCACAGGCTTTTTCCAGGTTGACGTGCATAAATGTTCATACCATTAATTTAGAGGGCAAATGGACATGGATGACACATGCATACACGTCGTCTCCCCTATTCACCCTCTCTATTAGACACGCATTCACACAGGGTTGAGGTCGAGTCAAATGTGTAACGGGGTAAACATTGGCTCAGGAATGTGGAGCGAATGTGTGAAAGGTTTTGCCCTGACGCCAGGTCAGTGAAAGGGAAGGAACCAATGTGCAGCGAATGTGCGAGCACCAAGCGTTGCATGAGCAGTCATTATTAGTGCTGATCCAAGTCTACTTCAAAGGTGATGGATGGTGGTGGAATATAGAGAAGAGGAATAACTGTCTCAGGACTCAGCAATGAAACATTTATTCCCTCTAGGGCAAGGCTGTCAAACTCATTTTGCCCCCCGGGAGTGGGGCTGCACTGAAAATGTATTTTATCAAAATATGCCGTCAATTGTCATGTATCCACACTGTCAATGCAGGCTGGACCCCCTCAGTGTCAGGCTGGACCCCCTCAGTGTCAGGCTGGACCCCCTCAGTGTCAGGCTGGACCCTCTCAGTGCCAGGCTGGACCCCCTCATCGGCCCAATGTTTGAGACTTCCGCTCTGTGGTGTTAGACTGAGAATACCCCTGAAGACCAATCTAAAATCTTGCTTAACAGTGACGGCATTTCCTGAAATTGATACATGGTGTTTTATTAGGATCCCTGTTTGTTGCCGAAGAGTTTAACCAGACATCAAAACACTACCAGATACATAATTACAAATAATATATATTACCAAAGCGTTGGTGTCTCTTCGCCGGCCCCATCATATTATTTTGTGTTGTCTTATCTGTTTTCTTTATATTATTTTACTGCTAGCCAGGAGTTACCTGGGGAAGCAGAGATCCATGTAGCCTAGACTCTATTTAGAACTGTGAGCCGGGAGATTTAATTAACGATCAGATTGGATCTCACATATCTCCATCCACCATCACACAGGACATTGGCTGACTCCCAAAAATCTGTGTATTTCTCACAGGGAGCATGTGGGCCTGTTCCATACCTCTTGGCGTCTGAGTTTGTGTCCTGCTTCCTCAGGACTGATACAGACTGATAACGACTGCTTGTAGGTCCTGACAATGTAGTTCTGGTCTGATGGCAAAAAACAAATTCCCAAAATAATTACAAGATGAGTGGAAAGACTATTTAGAAAAAGAAACAACCAGGAGGTTGCGTAGCTTCTGTTGTTGGAGAAGCAGCCAATGAGGTCACGCCAAATGAGGTCGTTGCCATTCAGTACCTCGTTATGAAAGCACTGGGGTTCTGCTTTTTGTGGGTTCCTGTCAGCTTCCTGTGATGACAGGTCCAAGTTGTAGAAGCCATATTTAGTCAAAGAAGTGAATGGTTGTTTATGCTTGAGTAGCTTGGCATGTAAAATGAAGTTCCCTCAGACATGAGTGGTAGTTTAAGCAGCTTACACACTTTCTCTTATTGTCCAATGGTTTGGTGATTGCTTTGCAATAGAGACCATTAACTTTTATCCGCTTAGCTGTCATTGTTATGAACAATAAACCTTTTAAATGTCCTCTTTCTAAACACTGTGTTCAGGCCAGCACTCCACTCACATGTACTCCAGAATTACGTTTTATAATTATAAAACAACTTTGGTAATCAACCTCATAATAACATCCCTTGTTTGTTTACATGCACCCCACACACAGCCCTTCCAGATGAACCGCAGTTTAGAGACCCGTACTGGCAACTATTAAACAGTTAGAGGTACAGGATGTCACTCAGTTTACATGCCAGCAGATGTATAAATCAAATCTGATGAAATCTAAACTTTAGAAACCTTTCCGACAACTCAAGTCCAACATATGTTTGTAATGTTCTTTCACTGCAGCGTGACGATCAAATTAAGATAATTCATTGCTAGTTTTATCAGTAGGCAGTCCATCAGTCGACCATTTATATTCTAAGGTCTTCTAAGACCATGTGGAAGCCAGTGAGAACTAGAGCACCTTTCATATCGTTTAAGTCGTTTGAGACAAGCTAGCTCACTAAGGTTAGGATTGAGATAGGAGAAGCTGCTCCTAGATCTGCACATATGGGACGACATCCAATGAAACACATTGCCATTGCCTTGCCGTTTCCTTCCACATACAGCATCACCAACTAGCTTTCAAGTCTTCTGTTTCATTCCATACGTCAGGAGGTTAGAAATTGTGATCCGTCAAGTATATTCTACCGTCTCTCCTCCAGACCCCTCAGCCTCTAGCCCCCATTGACTGTTATGGCTGCTAGCGTTCCAGCCAGGACTGAGTGCTATTTCTAGTGTCATCTTAGAAACACTAAGACTTCTGATGTCTTTGGACCAGACAGACAGAGCAGATACCTATAATCAGTGTCAGACAGATAATGTCAATTCTGCTGCTTCACTGGGATCTGTTGAGACGCCTAGCAGTGAGATATAGTGTGTTTGTGTACGTAAGAAACAGACGTGTGTGTGTGTGTATTAGTTTTGGTCTATTTCTGCTGTGTTTGGTATGTTATTTTAGTGTAGGGTTAACATTCTTGGACTGTACGCTGTTCTGTTAACATGGATCACCAGGCTAATAACCCCATGAAAACACTTTTGTGGCAAACCACTGAAAGATTCTCAAAAGACTGTTCCTATGAGGGATGAAAGCCTGCCGTTACAGAGGGGGGGTGCTGTGGGATGAAAGCCTGCCGTTACAGAGGGGCTGTGCTGTGGGATGAAAGCCTGCCGTTACAGAGGGGGGGTGCTGTGGGATGAAAGCCTGCCGTCACAGAAGGGCTGTGCTGTGGGATGAAAGCCTGCCGTCACAGAGGGGGTGTGCTGTGGGATGAAAGCCTGCTGTTACAGAGGGAGTTAGCTGTGGGATGAAAGCCTGCCGTTACCGAAGGGCTGTGCTGTGGGATGAAAGCCTGCCGTTACAGAGGGGGGGTGCTGTGGGATTTTTCACTTGAATGACGTTCATGTAAGTGGTTGTGTCCATTTTCACTTGCTCACCGTGATAAAAGAAAAAGGCTCTATTCCACGTCACCCAGTTTAACAGACAGTTCCTCATCTTCATAGCAAACTCTGTGCCAAGGGAAACTGTAATGCCCCGTTCCTTGTTCTTTAAATGGCTATTGCCAACATCAGCTGACTTTAGCTACCATGAAATGGGGCAGTTTATTCAACTAAACTTTTCAAACTTTTAGTTTTCAAATAGAGGTGCAGCTGTAGACCAGTGGTTCCCAAACCTCTCCTGGAGCCCTCCCAGCCATTCCATCTATTAGATGTATCCCTGAGCTTGCACACCTGAATCAACTTATTAACTAATTAACAAACCCTTACCTGTTGAATCAGGTGAGCTAGCTCTGGGATACATCTAATAGATTGAATGGCTGGGAGGGCCCCAGGAGAGGTTTGGGAACCACTGCTGTAGACAACTGAGCAGGGCTTTCTGAGCCAATTCCCTCTGACTCTCCCTCTCTCTTTGTTCCTATCTGTTTCTATCTCTCTGTCTCACCCTCCCTCTTTCCCTCTGTTTCTGTCTCACCCTCCCTCTTTACTTCTCTCTCTGTTTCTGTCTCTCTGTCTGCCTTTCAGACTGGCAGATTGCCACGTTGTCTCTTCTCCTGGGTGGTGCTGTCCTGATCCTGTTCTCCTTCCTTGTGGCCCTGGTGTCAGTCTGTGTTGGTTCCAGGAGCCGTTGCTACAAACCCATCGCTGTCATGCTGTTTGCAGCAGGTATGGTATAGTATGGTTTAGATTGGTATATTATGGTATAGTATGTTATGGTATGGTGCAGTATGGTATATTATGGTATAGCATTGTATGTTATGGTATGGTGCAGTATGGTATATTATGGTATAGTGTCTTTTACTGATCTTAATGGAAGCATTAGCTCCATGGCTGGTGTCTGTCTCTGCTTCACTACCCCTTTCCTCCTAACAGTGGTACTTCAGGTTTGCAGTCTGATCCTCTTCCCGGTCAAGTTCATTGAGACCATCAGCCTGAGGATATACCACGAGTTCAACTGGGGCTACGGCCTGGCCTGGGGGGCCACTATCTTCTCCTTTGGAGGGGCCATTCTGTACTGCCTCAACCCCAAAAACTATGAAGACTACTACTAAAACCTGGCAGGACGAGGAAAGGAAGAGTGCTCTCTACACAACTTCATGTTATTCCACACTCAATGTGATTGAAAAGCAGAAAAAAAATCACTACTCACTTCATGTTCCCTTCAAACATTGTGATGGTGTCTACAGAACTTGATATTCCCCCATATGCACTTTGATAGAAGAGGACTACACAATTTGATGTTGTCTTGAAAAAAATACATGTTGACACCCACAGACTGGAGATTTAACATTCAGACTGCCACAATAACCTAACATAGCAGATGGTTGGCTTACAGGCTTCTAACTAAGCACAATGTGAGGTTGTGGTGTGGTTGAGAAGCCAATCAGACCATTCGGTGGAACGATAATGACCAATCAGCTCCATCAGTGAAACAATCTGAGACAACTGTAAAGCTGCCTTTACTATGAGAGCTCCAGCAGGAGTTGGCAGGCACTGTGCTGTGTATTTAATACACCAGAGAGGACAGACGGAATAGCTGACCTCACTGACGACAGGGACGACCAGTTGACCAATGAAATAAGACTTGAGTGATGGGGGGGGGACACACAAATCAGAGAGGAGGGTCCAGATGGACAGTCTTCCTGTGGAGAAAGGCTTTGGAAGACACAACCCAGGAAATCAGGATACATGCCATTACCTTCAATGTGATCGTCTTTGCTTGTGCCTCAGTTCATATCTGAAACAGGACTGGGTAGGTTAAGGAAGGTCTTTGCTTGTGCCTCAGTTCATATCTGAAACAGGACTGGGTAGGTTAAGGAAGGTCTTTGCTTATGCCTCAGTTCATATCTAAAACAGGACTGGGTAGGTTAAGGAAGAAAGCGAGGAAGCATTTAGCTAGTAGGGTTTCTTTCACCGAATTCGTTCCTACTAAATCTTAGATAAATGCAGCTGAAAGGGGACAAGGACATGAACCCCCCAGGCTGTTTCTCATCCTGCTGTCACTAAAAGCTTGGCATGCTGGGTAAGGCCCTGAGAAGCTTAGAGGATGCATTCCCTATGTATTTCCCATTACAAAATCTGCAAGGGTTTTAATATAGGGAAGTGGGTGGTGTTTTAACCTCATCCTTCCTAATGGCCTGGTTTCACATGATTCCAAACAAGATCACCAGTAAAGATCAGCGAAGGAAGTTAAAGGTTCCAGGAAGATGACATGAAGGTGCAAATCTCATCCACTAGACTCAATTAAAATAGAACATTACTTCAATGATTATGTCCATGCTAAACCCCTGAGGGCCACTAGAGGCACCTAACCTTCTCTATGTTAGCACCAAAGCGTATTACTGGTTCCTCCTAACCATAGGCCACAGTTATACAGATGGTCCCTCAAAGGACCATATTAGCAGCATTTAGACAATCTAAATACTGTTGGCCCCTAATGGGCCCCTGGGGATCACTTCCGGCAGGGCCCGCTGCAAATAGTAATAGCAGGGACGTGAAAGTACAGCAGACATGGTTTCATGTGTTAAATGCATTTCAAATTGTTAGTTTCATAGAATGTGTGTGTATATGAGAAAGATGGCAAATAACCAGAGGGGTGTGTGGTTGGAAGGGTGTGATATGATCACTCTGCATGCACTCGTGATGCCCCTTACACACTTCTGGGCTGTTCATCCCAAACAGCACACTATTCCCTACATGGGGCACTAGTTTTTAAAGGAGGGCCCCTGGTCGAGTAGCGGTACACTATATACAGTAGTGGCTAGGGGGCCATTTGGGACAATAGATGCAGAGGTCTCTTAACACAGCAGGACTATAGAGAACAAGTAGCTCCGGGACATACACTCGTTTCTCAGTTTTACCAAGTAGGGACTTCACATTGGGTGCATTAATATCCAGAAGGGTTGAGTGTGTCCCCATGTTTGAGGTAGAAAGCGTGAGTGTAAAGCAAGGTGTGTGTGGATTGCATGCTGCACTCTTCTCTGTCGGCTACTAAACTCAATAAAACAGATCATGAAAAAGACAAGTCAATTGTGTACGCTTCTCAATTGTGTGTGTGGGGGCGGCAAGTCAAAGCAAGTGGTAATGCATGAAATGAAATGCCACTAAAAACAAACTACTGTAAACACGTTCTTCAAGAGTCCCCAGAAACTACCGGAACAGCTGCATTCCACGTACAAGCATCACTCACATAGAATCAGCTCCTTTATTAGGTACAGCAACATGAGGCATTTGCAACAGGGAAAATCAACATCTTCATAACACAGAATACAGTGTGAGCAATAATATGCATAAAAGTACCAGGAATATATTCATATGCAAGTCTCTTTAGTGTTCTTCACTGGATGAAGGAAGGAGCTCTTGGTACAGAGCCAATACAGTGTATAGTCTACATCAGGATTAGTTCATCGGACTCTTTCTTTTAGCCATTGCATTGTCCCACTGTCAGAGTGCAGCCCTGCTAAACGCTACAGGACGGTGGCACTGGGAGAAGTGCCCTCGCCTGTCCGTCGATGGGAATGGGATCAGTCATGTAAACGGGGCAGTCAGTCATTCTGCAACGGAATGTTCACTCAGTACGCCATACCGCCTCGTCCACCGTACTCTATAAACAACAGTGCCTCATTTGTCGTTCTGTTGGCACACCCGCTACCCGAAATCCAGCCCCTCCCTCTCGGGTTGCCACGGGAACAGTCACCCGCCATCCTCCTGTGAAAATGTCTTCCTGCAATCCATACGGGTCAAAGTGCATGGGATGGTTGCGGGGGAGGGGTGGGGCTGGGTAGTGGCTCTTCCTCAGCAGGTGGGAGGGGCTAATATATCGATTGACAAAGGAGGGTCACACAGACGTGGGCGGGGAGCAGTTTACAAGGATGGAGGCAGTAAGGGGGAGGAGACATGGTTGTGTGGGCCGGGCCGGGTTCAGGTGCAGCGCGGCATCTCACATTGTTCACAGCGGTTAAGTGCAGGGTGGTTGAGGAAGGTGCATTCTTCACAGTTCCACTGGGCCCCCTCGAAGTCTTCATCTCTCTGCGGACCAGCAGACACAGTCTTGGGCATCAGAATCTCTTCTGGAAGACACGCGCACACACGTTTAGCATCAGCAGCCAACACCGATGAAAACATTTACCTCAGGACACTACAAAATATGTTGGAACTTTCACTGCATGAAGGCTTTGCATCATAACAAGAAACAAATATAGTTTCTTTTTATAGGCAAGACTCTAGAAACGCTCTAGAAAAGTTGGTTTAATTGAAACGAAAAAGCCAGATCAGATCTAGGAAAGTTGGTTTAATATAAATGAAAAGGCCAGACTGAGCTCTAGAAAAGTTGGTTTAATAAAAACGAGAAGGCCAGACTGAGCTCTAGATAAGTTGGTTTAATAAAAACGAGAAGGGCAGACTGAGCTCTAGATAAGTTGGTTTAATAAAAACGAGAAGGGCAGACTGAGCTCTAGATAAGTTGGTTTAATAAAAACGAGAAGGGCAGACTGAGCTCTAGATAAGTTGGTTTAATAAAAACGAGAAGGGCAGACTGAGCTCTAGATAAGTTG
>JACXGI010007443.1:0-36233 GCA_016801175.1 Esox masquinongy
AATCAATAACTTATTCAGTGATTGACATATACACATCAAACAATGACTGATTTATTCTATAAATGCCTGGCATACTTTTACAACCTTAGTTTTCAATAGAAATTCTACTTACAATTCAGTAGAAATTCCTGAAATTGGTAATAGTGCAGTTAAAGATTTGAAAATCAATAACTTATTCAGTGATTGACATATACACATCCAACAACATTTGGTTCATTTTATAAATGCCTGGCATACTTTTGCAACCTTTGCTTTCAATAGAAAATCTACTTACGATACAGTACAAATTCCTGAAATCGGAAATAGTGCAATTAAAGCTTTGAAAATCAATAACTTATTCAATGATTGATATATATAAATCAAACAACATCAGATTTATTCTATAAATGCCTGCCATACTTTTACAACCTTTTTTTTCAGTAGAAATTCTATTTAGGATTTAGTTGAAATTCCTGAAATCAGTAATAGTGCAATTAAAGACTTGAAAATCAATAACTTATTAATTGATTGACACATACACATCAAACAATGTCTGATTTATTCTATAAAAGCCTGGCATACTTTTACATCCTTAGTTTTCAATAGAAAATCTACTTAAGATACAGTAGAAATTCCTGAAATCGATAATAGTGCAATTAAAGCATTGAAAATCAATAACTTATTAATTGATTGACAAATACACATCAAACAACGTCTGATTTATTCTATAAAGGCCTGGCATATTTTTACAACCTTTGTGTTCAATAGAAATTCTACTAAGGATTTAATATAAATTCCTGAAATCGGTAATAGTGCAATTAAAGATTTGAAGATCAATAACTTATTCAGTGATTGACATATACACATCAAACAACATTTGGTTCATTTTATAAATGACTGGCATACTTTTACAACCTTTGTTTTCAATAGAAAATCTATGTATGATACTGTAGGAATTCCTGAAATCGGTATTAGTGCAATTAAAGATTTGAAAATCAATAACTGATTAACTGATTGACATATACACATCAAACAACGTCTGATTTATTGTAAAAATGCCTGGCATACTTTTACAACCTATGTTTTGATTTACTGACCAAGCAGTCGCGTTATGACGAAAGCTGGTTACATGATAGACCAATCAGAACTCAGTATGTCAGCTAGTCCACCCCCTTCATTATCTCAGCCAATGGAAGGAAAAGTCCTGTATTTTCCACTGGTTAAACAAGGGTTTTAGTTTTAAATTTCATTTGTATTTACACTTAACATACTAGTTTGTTATTAAGTCACATGAAAGTTCACATCTTCAAGAAGGCATTTCTGCAAAAAAGACAAAATGTCCCAGAACATGTTTTTCTTAAAATCGTCTCTCCTGAAAATTAGTGACATGCAACATACGCATGTCACTACTGTCACATACTGTCACATATTATTGATGCATACAGAGTTTCTTCGGCTCAAGCCGAGAATCAAACCATACCCTAATGCAAGACTAGCCACTGATCAACCCATGTGACTACATTAAAATATTGGATGCAGTCAGTTGTGATATGCTGTTGCACGTTTTTGACATTTTGGCATTTATGTTAAAAACATTTATAATAACGAAGATTTTGTACTGTGAGACATGCTGTCCGGAATTTGGCTAAAAAAGACCTAGTTTACTTCTCTGTTGGCCAAATATAAAGATTTGCTCCCAATAGTGAACAGCAGGAATATGATCAGAAGGATGCTTCCCCTGTGGAGCCACAGTACCAACCCCTTTCAGGTAACAGAATCACTCATGTCCAACAGATGTCAGTAAATTAATTTACAGTTTGTTTGTGTTTCAGCAGTTCACTGGTGAATCACGATTGATTTTGTTACCGCTGGTTATATTTATTAGGATCCTCCAGTAGGAGAAACCCAATTGTTATTGTTACTAATATTCGGGGCGCCATAGGCCATGCCCTAAAAATATTTTCCCACAATGATGCCATTTCCATCCAGCTTGACCTAAAATGCAGATTTTTGTCTATACGCCCCATTCCCCAGTAGATACAAAATTGCCTCAAGAACCTATCATATCTGCCATCTTGTAATTTTCAGTACAGTGGAAATTTCATGAAACCTATAAAAAGGATCTTCTACTCAACAGTAACTCTGATTGACCTGTCCAGTGGCATACATGTGTCTTCTACATGTCTCCCTATTGGGTGTAAAAAGCTAAGAGATAAAATACAAGATGGCAGACAAAATGCCAGTGTAAAAATTAGTGATGCATTTATGAGTACTACAATGGCACAATGAAAATATTGACCACCTATACCTACCACACAGACACCCAACCCGATTACTCCACAGGGGGTGCCACTGATCGTGCCTTAATGCATTTCTTCCACAATGATGAGATTTCCAACCTAATTGACATAGAATGCTGATTCTTTGTGTGCAGCCCTCATTCCTCAAGAGGTACAACCCTGCATCAAGAACCTATAATTTCCGCAATTTTGGATATTTTTGTACAGTAAAAACTTCATGAAACCTATGAAACTTAACTTCAACTCAAAAATAACTCTGATTGACCTGTCCAGCGGCAAACATGTCTTATACGTCTGTCTATAGGGTGTTGAAAGCTAAGAGGAAAAATAAAAGATGGCGGACAAAATGGCTGACCAGTTTAAAACTAATGGATGCATAAAGGTCATGTGTACATTATGGCACAATGAAAATATAGACTAGGTATAACTACCACAGAGACAACCAACCCAATTCCTCCACGTGGGGCGCCACAGGCCACACTTTAATAAATTTTACCTGCAATGAAGCCATTTCCACCCCGATTGACCTAGAATGCTGATTATTTGTCTACATGCCTCATTCCCCAGGAGGTGCAACGCTGCATCAAGAACCAATCATGTCCGCCATCTTGGATATTTTGTACAGTGAAAATTTCTGGAAACATATAAAAATCTACTTCAAATCAACAATAACTCTGATTGACCTGGCAATCAGCATACATGTGTCTTCTACCTCTCCCTATAGGGTGGGAAAGGCTAAGAGATATATTATAAGATTGGCTAACCAGTGTAAAACTTATGGATGCATACACTTCATGTGTACATTACATTCTGGCACAGTGAAAATACAGACAAGGTATATTATCCATATGGACACCCGACCTGATTCCTCCACAAGGGACGCCACAGGCCATGTCCGCCATCTTGGATATACTTCTACAGTGACAATTTTATGAAACATACAAAAATATACTTAAAATCAACAATAACTCTGATTGACCTGGCCAGCGGCACACGTCTTAAACATGTCTCCCCATAGCGTGTTAAAAGTTAAGACATATAATACAAGATGGCGGAAAAAATGGCTGACCAGTGTAAAAATAATAGATGCATTAAATCTTGTGTACATTACATTATGGCACAATGAATATATAGACCACTCATACCTAAGACACAGACACCCGACCCGATTACTCCACAGAGGGCGCCACAGGCCATGCGTTAATAAATTTTTCCCATATTAATGCCATTTCCACCCTGATTGACAGAGAATGCAATTTTTTTTGTGTAGAAAAATAACTAGCACACCGATGAAATGATGCATACCACTACAGCTGGCACTAGACGTTACAGAGAAGTTATTTTAGTTAAGTACTACTTGCAAAACTGATGTTATTTTTATTTTGTTGATGTATTTTACCAGGCTATTAATACAATTTTCATATGCTATAGTAGTCATTTTATACTTTTTTTCTTTCTGCCCTGACTGCACATATCATTTCCAGTAGCCATTTGTCTGTGCCCCAGTTCACAGACTTATACCCCATCTAGCGCTTGTGAGCCAAGGACCCTTTTTAGCAGTGAAGTAATTTGTTTAGCCCTAACACAAATCCTATATTGCTGGCCCTCAATCTCCCACTCCGTATGATATGCAATAAGGGGTTGTTTGGTGCGCTGTTCCGCTGTTGCTAGCCATAGCCTCCTGCTGCTCTAAAGACATCACCATGCCAGCCAGGATGCCTGCAGGTCCCAGGTTCCCTTGGTTTTTAACAATGTCCGGTAAAGACAGGGAGGGTACCAGTTGTTCTGGCTCAGAATCTGTAAACCATGCCTGTAAACCTGCCTCAGAGACAGTTCATCAACCACTGAAGATCCTCCTCAGTGGGTTCTCTGAACAGAGGGTTATCAGCCATGTACATCTCCACAGACTGCACATTGTTAGAAATTGATGGCCTTTTCCTTTCACAGTCCATGTCTGTTTGTTTTCTTCCTGCGTTATCCCAACAACTAAACAGTGACCCTTTCGAGGGGTCGGCAGGCTAGAGTAAAGCAAGGGTTGGAGCCCATACTATGTGTAAAACCATTGATTTTCTGGTGTTTCTTATTTGATAGTTTGTAGTGTTTCACCTTTATTGCTTGGTTGCAGTGTAGACCATACAGTATTAAGTGTAGAGTGCATAGTTTGTCATTTGCATGCCTTGTCATCACATGGGAGGGTAGCCACGTTTGGAAATCTCTGTTGTGCCCACATTGACCGTGGAATATAAAAGGAAGGCAGTTGTGGAAGGTGGAACATGGGCCTTATGAATTGTTGTATTGTGTGTTCTAGTCTAGGACCCTTTGGTAATACAAAGTATTTTTCTATCACTTGTCATGGTATTGGAGTTGCGTGCCGGGAATAAAGTAATCTGTGTAGTGAAGTCAAGGTTCATCTAAGGGAGTTCTTTTGACACATGTACAGTGGATATAAAAAGTCTACACACCCCTGTTAAAATGCCAGGTTTTTGTGATGTAAAAGAATGAGACAAAGATAAATCATGTCAGAACTTTTTCCACTTTTAATGTGACCTATAATGTGAACAATTCAATTGAAAAACAAACTGAAATCTTTGAGGGGGAAAAATAAAAAACTCACAATAACGTGGTTGCATAAGTGTGCACACCCTTAAACTAATACTTAGTTGAAGCACCTTTTGATTTTATTACAGCACTCAGTCTTTTTTGGTAGGAGTCTATTATCATGGCATCTTGATATGGCAATATTTGCCCACTCTTCTTTGCAAAAGCGCTAAAAATCTGTCAGACTTTGAGGACATCTCCTGTGCACAGCCCTCTTCAGATCACCCCACAGATGTTCAATTCGATTCAGGTCTGGGCTCTGGCTGGGCCATTCCAAAATGTTAATCTTCTTCTGGTGAAGCCATGCTTTTGTGGATTTGTGCTTTGGGTCGTTGTCGTGCTGAAAGAAACTTCCCCTTCATCTTCAGTTTTCCAACAGACGCCTGAAGGTTTTGTGTCAAAATTGCCTGCTATTTGGAACTGTTCATAATTCCCTCCACTATTGTGTTTGTTCCGGTTCATTATGGTTTCAGCAGTTCACTGTTGAAACCCTATTGTGTTTGTTCCGGTTCATTATTATTAGGGTTTCAGCAGTTCACTAGGTGAAACCCTATTGTTTGTTCAGGTTCATTATTATTAGGGTTTCAGCAGTTCACTGGTGAAACCCTATTGTGTTTGTTCCGGTTCATTATTATTGTTATTAGGGTTTCAGCAGTTCACTGGTGAAACCCTATTGTGCTTGTTCCGGTTCATTATTATTATTAGGGTTTCAGCAGTTCACTGGTGAAACCCTATTGTGTTTGTTCCGGTTCATTATTAGGGTTTCAGCAGTTCACTGGTGAAACCCTATTGTGTTTGTTCCGGTTCATTATTATTGTTATTAGGGTTTCAGCAGTTCACTGGTGAAACCCTATTGTGTTTGTTCCGGTTCATTATTATTAGGGTTTCAGCAGTCCACTGGTGAAACCCTATTGTGTTTGTTCCGGTTCATTATTAGGGTTTCAGCAGTTCACTGGTGAAACCCTATTGTGTTTGTTCCGGTTTATTATTATTATTCCGGCAAAAAAGGGTGTTTTTTGCAAATTCCCGTGAGATTATAATGGCTTAAAGGTGGCCAAATTTTTATGGTAGTAAAGGGCCAAGGGCCGCAACTTCTGGTGCAGTGGCATGCATGTCGGCCTCATGGTGGCGCTGTCACAAGCCTCCAAAGTTGCACTTTTTGCAAGCTCACCACGCCCACCCCTTGTGACCTAGAGTCTTGAAAATTGGTACATAGGTGTATCTCCTCATGATGAACATTTTTGCCATTGGGACCCATAAAGTCCGCCATGATGGATTTTCCGCCATTTTGGATTTTTTGAAAAACACAAAAGATTTTACTCCTCTGGCACCAAATGTCCGATCTTCACGTACTTTGATATTTGGCATCTAGGGACCATGGTCTTCAAAAATTATATCAGCCAGACCATTATGTCAAAAAACATGGATGCTATTGACCAATGAACATGTGAGGGGGCGTGGTTTTGCACATATATAGACACATCTCCTACAAGGATAATGGTTTAATAAATCTACCTGGTACATATGTTGACAAGGACCATACGGAAAAAATAATCAACCACACGGTGGCGCTATTGAGGTTTTTCACATTAGCAAGGTCACCATACTCACTCTGTTTGAGATACAGCCATGAAAAGAGGTAGATAAGTCCACCTCCTCACAAGGAACATATTTGCCATTGGGGCTGATTAACTACGCTTTAATGGTTTGACGGCCATTTTGAATTTGTGAAAACCACTAAAAAATTAACTCCTCTGGCACCAAATGTCCGATCTTCACGTACTTTGACATTTGGCATCTAGGGACCATGGTCTTCAAAAGTTACATCAGCCAGACCATTATGTCAAAAAACATGGATGCTATTGACCAATGAACATGTGAGGGGGCGTGGTTTTGCACATATATGTAGACACATCTCTTACAAGGATAATGGTTTAATAAATCTACTTGGTACGTATTTTGACAAGGACCATACAAAAAAAATTACTGCAATGATTTTTTTATCAACCACACGGTGGCGCTATTGAGGTTCCCCACATTTGCAAGCACACCACGCTCACGTTTAAAATAAAATCGTGAAAAGAGGTATATAAGTCCATCTCCTCCCAAGGAACATATTTGCATTTGGGACCCATTAAGTCGGGCGTAATGGTTTTTCAGCAATTCAGAATTTGTGAAAAATGCTTCAAATGACAGATTTAAAACTTTTCACAAGTACATTTTAAATTATCACTGAAGGCCCCTCAGCTTGATTTCTTAATGCATATTATTTCAGTATGTACTGACAATTCCAGAATTGTATATGACAACAAAAATTGCCACCACAGCAGCCCATAAACACCATGTTGCTTATTAGATATGGAGCAGTATTCTGATTTCAACTGGTTAAAATTATATTTTGAAACTATTTGGGGCAGTAGTACTGTTAAAGAGTATACTGAATATTTATTGAGCAACCTTCTAAGATGTGTTATTTTCCTGAGGATCACTCCACTTTTCTTATCAATAAAACATATGCTAACCAGCAGACAATGGTTTGTGTGTTAATAATGCCTTTATTTACGTGATTATTCACAAACTCACTAAAGATGGTGAAAAATAATGAATTCCGATTCTTGCATATTTAGTAATGGACAAATACGATCTGTGAAAAACACCTTTATGAAGGTTATGTTGAGCTTGTTTGGCTAATTACTGTTTACGTGCGAAGCCATTTTTGTTTTCATTCCACTGAATTCTGGGACCAAATGTCTCTGTGATCAAAGATGGTTGAACAAGACGATTCACCAATCTGACCGTAAGTTCAAATCTTGATTACCTTCCTGTCTCTGAGTCACCTGTATCTGACTTTGTTTGATAAACAATCTTTAGCAGGCAAGTTGCAAATTGTGAAATACCACGTGTGGCAGACCAGACATCATCATGTAATGTTAAGTTGATTAGTCTTTTTTCATTACCGGAAGGCAAGTAAGGAAGGTAAAACGCTCTAGTCTGTCATTTGCTACATCAATAAAAACGAAATATAATGCAATTGAACAAAATAGTAAGGTAGACGATAATTGGGAATGGGGTTGTATTTTTTAAACTATGTCGGAAATTTCAGAAATGGTAATTAATGACACGCTAGTTAACATTTTATGTCGCTAATTATTACAAAACATTGACAACTTGATCAAGTTATTATTTGGTATACAAGAAGATATTTTTCGAAACTGCTGCTGACCAGAGACCTTTTTTGCTGGCCTAGTGATATCAGAATCAGAAAATTGTTTTTATAATTTAATATATATTTTCATTAACGCAAGATGTATTTTACAAAGTTTGTTCCCATCAGTCTACTGATGAAGTTTCATTGCTTTTCTCTCCCTCGGTTGTGCTGTTTCCAGTGCAGCTCAGATAAATCAGAGCTTTTATCCAATCAGATTTTCCACATGTGCTGTCTCCGGGTGAAAATCTATCCTGAGACCTATAGAATTTCGAGTTAATCCCACCTTCTGTTGAAGCAAATGGGAAGGAGGTTGTTGATTGTCATATTCTTCAACCAATCCGATTTCGAGTTCGCCATAATGAGCCTGGTTTTTGGCACGTAGCAGTCTTCTAGCTTGCCTACGTGTGCATTTTTCAGGTGGTGTGAGCGGAGAGCCAGCACCCTAACTGAGATAAAACTAGTTAGGACGTAGTAGGAACATCTAAGATTTATTTTAACTTTCTTTAATGAGGTTTAGATTGTTAGATGTAGTGCTTTGCGTTAGATTTTTTGTTTAGATTTGTACTGAGCCCTGTTGTCTTTTCAACGCACAATGGAGGAGAAGAAATGCATTTGGTGGCGGATTTACTGGCAAAGCCTTTTTCTGGAAACATGGAAATTGTGAGGAAGGGTCGACCAAACCCCCAACTAGCAACCGTTCAGGATAAGGATGTAGTAGGTGCAGCGCTTTCTGTTAGATTTTTTGTTTAAATTTGTACTGCGCCCAGTTGTTTCTTAATGTACAGAAATTGATTTGTTGACAGATTTACTGGCAAAGCCTTATTCGAGAAAACATGGAAACTGCGAGGAACCAACCCCCCACCTTGCAGCCCTGTCCCAGTCAGGGAAAGGATTTGTGTTCCACTTTCAATCGATCAACTACGTACAAGTACACCTGGCTTACAGTGTCGAAGGAACATTGTTGTTGTGAGTACGTTCTTATCTCTTTGGTACCTGTAATGTCATTGATTTGGGCTTTGTGATGCCTAATTGTGTTGCTGCATCCTGTCATACTGCATAATGGTACTGTACATCCTTGATGGTTTCATTCGCCATGTATTCATGTTTCTGTAATTACTGGTGTTGTAAGCCTCTTGTTAAATCGCTTTATTCCACTGTCACAGTGAATATGGGATGGTTACGTGGAAAGACAATAGCCTAATAGCCCATAGGATTAGATACATGCTAGAATTATTAGCTTTGCGTCCATCGTGCTGAACAGTGGCGTGGATAGCCCTGGGCGTCCGGGGCTATAGCCACGGATGTTTTATGAATAGCCCCGGGGACCAAAAAAAAAAAACAAAAAAAATATCCCCAGATCTATTCATCTATAATTCCGATTGCGCATTATGACCATGTAGACTTGTAGGCTGCTAGCGTGTACATCGACATTTTCCGCATGTGCATTCAAAACCCTGTACTTTCTGTCCCGGGCAGGGCGGGAGGGTGGGCTAAGCCCCGAATGTATTGTGATCCTAGCGACGCCTCTGGTGCTGAAGTTACTAATCGTTATTGGTAAGTAGGATGAAGTGCTCCACTTTGGAAATCAAATGCCCGTCCAACACGTTTGTGTTGGTTACTGACCTGTTTCTACTTGACAGGTAAGCAGGTTAGGACTGTAACCAGCTAATAGTTCGTTTTAACCTGCAAGGTAGTAGATAAATGTAGCTGCCATGTACAAAAGTTGTCCAGGGGCTAATGACTTTCAAGAGGGGAGGATTTCTTTGTAATTTAAATTACGCTATATGGGCTTAGAAAATACACTGACCTGCGGATATAGGGGTGTACCGATTTCGAACTGCGAAATTGAAGAGGAGTTTGCGAATTCTGTGATTAAGTAACCGCACTTCATTGATTGTGGCCTGCTGTTACCACCTCCACGATATCCATGCAAATGATCGTGTACGGTTCATGTAATGGAGTTGGCATTAAACAAATTGCACTAATAAATCCATTCAAAACAACTATACCGCAAAGGAAAAACTATGCGGGAAATGATTCTAAGAGCATCCTAAACCCTGGGCTAAGTGCTTCGTAAGCCCAGGGCTAAGCAAGTGTTCACACTTGCATATTTTGAAGTGGGAATGCACCACCCTTAGCCTAGGGCTAGCTGGCCATGCTCTGGAGCAGGATTAGCACCGACTTTTCAGTGCTAGCCCCAGAAAAACTGTGACAAAATAACCAGTGTGAAACAAGGTCAAGAACAAACCATACGATGTTTATTGTCCAATCACAAAACCTGCCCTTTCACTTAATTTACATACGCTTGTGACGCACACCGTTACCAACAGCACCGTCTGTTTTGGTCTTTTCACTCTGCAAAGTTTGATCGTTTCATTATATGTTGAAAGAATTAAGGTTGACTAGCGTTTTTCTCTTTCTTTGCATAGTTTTGACAAAGTTGTTCAAGCAAATATCGACAGGGTGGGCGTCTTGATCAGTCAATGTCATGAAGTCGTTAATTGAATCACGGTAGCGTAACATTGTGTCAGTGATGTAGGCTACTGTAACATTATTCGCATGCCAGAGAGAATGAAACATTTGCAGCTTATCATGGAATGTAAAATGGTATTGTGTCGTATTTGTCCATTAGCCCAGGGCTTACTAACACAAGTGTGAATCCCTAGCCTAGGGTTAAGCCTTAGCCCAGGGTTAACAAACTCTTGTGTGAACACAGGCTAAGCTAACCCAGGGCCAGTCTTAGCCTGGGACAATGCAATGTGTAAAGGCCTTATTTTTCATCCCCCTCACTGTAATGTAAATTAGATACTTTTTGTGGAAAACCTCTTCAGTACTGCTGTGAATGTATTATACGAAATACTCAGGAGAGTTTGTAAAATTACAAATATAATGTGAAATCATGGGGCACTGTACTACATCCAGCAAAACAATATATTGTTGTCCCTCATTAACCCCCAATGCCACACACTATACTGTACACGGAATTCATATTGCCTCATTAGTTAGCATCTAGTGGCTTTCATAATATTACCTTATATTCATGCTGCTTGCTGTAGTTTAAAATAAATCGCCAGAAAACAGGCCTAGTTTTGGGGCTTTTTTCACCCTGGCTCTTCCTTTCAATTCTATTGAGTGCTGTGGCACCAACTCTCCTTCAGAACGCGTTCCAAACATTCTAATTCTTGCCAATTGTTCTACGTCACAATGCCGTACTAGCCCATAGAGTCAATGAGCTTTCAATGCGCAGTAGCTTTGCCTCAAAACATTTTCTTCAGGAAAAGTTTAAAACCTTATTAAATCCTATCTTGTCTAATTATGTGAATTTTAAGCCTTCATCGTAACATTTTAGTTAACCCATACAATGTTTTTTCTTTGCTTAATGAATGACAGGTAATTAACTTTGTCATGTTTGTTAGTAGGTTTAAGATCGAGCATATGGTGCACACATTCATGTACTAACAAAACCGTATGGTCAATCATTGCTTAGCTGCTGGCACTCATTTTTAGATCTGAAGCAGTTGCTGCTTTAGATAATGGGCCCAGCACCAGCCAGCAGGGAAGGGATTAGGGTGCAATATTAGCCAGAATAGTCATATTTTAAAACATCTTTTATCTATAGAGAAGTGTTGTATTTAAATTAATAACTCTGCAGTGCTGCTTGTTAACGGCGAAGATTTTGGCATGAGAAATTGGCAAATCAGCTACTACTGGTACCGTTGGCTGCTTAAGGCTAGTTAAACAAAACCCCTCCATATTGTGTTTTGTATAGACTTTCCTCTCAACCGCGGGAAAAGTTGTTAACAGGGGGGTGGGATATGGGTGGCACGACGCACTCTTCACTGAAAAACTCATAAGTAGACCAATATTGAAAGGTACAGAAAAGAGCGCGCCGGCGGGAATATTTGTTTGAGAGTGGGAGTGAGGTGGTTATGTGGAAGTGAGCAAAAATGCTAAGCAGCAATGTTCTTGCTATGCTCCCTTTTCGCGGCTACCCTGCCTCACAAGGGTCTTTATTTGTAATACACCAACAGATTACACGACACGTTATAAAATTGCCTCACCAATTGATCCTCATCTGCGCAGGTTTTTCTCTAATCGGGTAGGAAAAAATCGGAGGATTTTCATTCATTGTCCTTATGCTGCCATGTCTTGGAAGTATGTAGTACCTTCATTTGGAAAACATTTCTACAATGTCGCTAAGTTTATGGACATCCTTACTAAACTGCTAATCAGAATTGTCCTATAACATCTAACATTTCCCTTCACCATTTCAGAAATACACATTACTTTCCAATCACTGAACCTGCCTATGTTTCCAAAATGCTATACATGCGGACGACGCTGTCTACTTCAGATCTCTCAAATATACAGTGGATATAAAGTCTACACATCCCTGTTAAAATGCCAGGTTCTTGTGATGTAAAAGAATGAGACAAAGATAAATCATGTCAGAACTTTTTCCACTTTTAATGTGACCTATAATGTGAACAATTCAATTGAAAAACAAACTGAAATCTTCGAGGGGGAAAAATGAAGAATAAAAACCTTACAATAACCTGGTTGCATAAGTGTGCACACCCTTAAACTAATACTTTGTTGAAGCACCTTTTGATTTTATTACAGCACTCAGTCTTTTTGGGTAGGAGTCTATTAGCATGGCACTTTTTATATCCACTGTATATTATGAGTTTGCACCATTCTAATCAGGAGGACCTCCCCTTTTAAATAAGATAAGACAGGCCAGCGGGCTTTGCTGCCATTAAACACTAGACACGAAAATATTTCCCCTATGGAACTCTAAGCTCCACCCATTGGTTTCCTATGGCTGGGAGAGAGATGCCTGTCTTCAGAGGCAAATATCTCAATATATATTTTCAGATTTTTTAATGTCAGACACCATTTTAACTAGGAGAACCTCCCCTTTTAAATAAGATATGACAGTCCAGCGGGCTTTCATGTCATCACACACTAGCCAAGAAAATGTTTTCCTCTTTGGAACTCTGAGATCCGCTCATTGATTTCCTATGGAGGGGCATGTCGGTTTTCAGAGGCAAATATCTTAAAATGTAAATTTTAGAATTTTTTGAAGTGGGACAGAATTTTAATCAGGAGAATCTCAGCTTTTTAATAAGATATGACAGTCCAGCGGGCTTTCATGTCATCAAACGGTATACTGAAAATAGTTTAAGCGCAATTAATACCATAAAGGACCAGATGTTTACTTCCTATATCAGCTGTTATTTTTCAGTTTTGTCACGAAATAAACTTACAGGAATAAAATAAAAGAGGAAACCTGTTTTAGTGGCATTTTGAGGAAATGGAATTTTAAACTTCATTCAGGTCAGAAGAGGCTCAACGAAGGTTCGATTCAACTCATTTGCTATGGGCTCGCGCTAGCATTCCAGCTCAGCCAGGGTTCTTTGGCCGTTTTAGAGGCTTGGGTGAATTTTTATACGTTCGGTTGTCCAGCCTAACAACAGTTGGTCAGGGGCTAATGACTTTCAAGAGGGGATGATTACTTTGTCATTTAAATTACGCTATATAGGCTTAGGAAATACACTGACATCCGGATATAGGGGTGTACAAGTCAAAAAAATATGACAAAAATGACGGCATGGATAACCTCAATAGCTTATTGAGGTTATCCATGTTTGCAAGCTCACCACGCTCATGCCATTTGACTTAGAGCCCTGAAAAGAGGGTAATTAGTACAACTCCTCACGATGAACATAATTGAAATTGGGACCCATTAGCTCAGCCCTTATGTATTTTCAGCCATTTTGAATATTTGAAAAATGCTTCATAAGCTACTCCTATAGCATGGAATGTCCGATATTCACTTCCTTTGACATTTGGCATCTATGGACCGATGTCTTCAAAGTTTCTATAAGCCAGGCAAATGTGGCAAAAAACATGGCCGCTATTGACCAATGAACATGTGCTTGGTTGTGGTTTTGAACACTACTACCACAAGAATAATGGCATAAAAAATTTTCTTGGTCAATATGTTGACAAAGTTAATACGACAAAAATGACTGCAAGCAAATTTTATGTCAACCACACAGGGGTGCTATTGAGGTTTTCCGCGTTTGCAAGCTCCCCACGCTCACCCCATTTGAGTTAGAGCCCTGAGAAGAGGCAGATTTGTCCACCTCCTCATGAGGAACATAATTGGGACCCATTAGCTCAGCCCTTATGGTTTTATGGCCATTTTGAGAATGTGAAAAATGCTTTGCATAATAGCATGATAGCCTAGTCAATAGCTGATATGTTTAACTGATGCTCCCGCTTCCTTTGTACTGCAGTGTTTCCACATTCACTGAAAGAGCAATAGTTCACATTTACCTATTCAAGTGTATTTCTTTATTTTTCATAATTTACACATTGTAGGATAATAGTGAAGACATCAAAACTATGAAATAACACATGGAATCACGTAGTAACAATAGCGAGTGTTAAACTGCTCAAAAAACATTTGTTTAAAGTAGCCTCCCTTTGCCTTGATGACAACTTTGCAAACTCTTTGCATTTTCTCAACAAGCTTATGAGGTAATCACTCGGAATGCATTTTAAGGAAAAGGTGTGAAGGTTAGAAGCTAATTTGTGTAATAATTTTCCTTCATATGGCGTTTGAGCCAGTCAGTTGTTTTGTGTCAAAGTAGGTTTGACATACATTTGGTAATCCATACTATGCAAGAACAGCTGAAATAAGCAAAGATAAACTACAGTAAATCATTACTTTTAGACATGAAGTTCAGGTAATCTGAAAGATTTCCAGAACCTTCTTCCATTGCAGTATGAAGTGCTAGGATGAAACTGTCTCTCATGAAGACCGCCACAGGAAAGGTAGACCCAGAGTTACCTCTGCTGCAGAGGGAAAGTTCATTAGAGTTAGCAGTCTCATAAATTGGAAATTAAATGCACCTCAGATTTCAGCCCAAATAAAAGCTTCACAGTGGTCAAGTAACAGACACATCTCAACATTAACTGTTCAGAGGAGACTGTGTGTATCAAGCTCTTTGACCAAGAAGGAGAATGGTACTGCTGCATCAGATAACCAGGCCTCCACAATCACGAGACCCCAATCCAACTGTGATGTTTTGGGATGAGTTGGACCGCAGAGTGAAGGAAATGTAGCCAACAAGTGCTTTAGCATATGTGGGAACTCCTTCAAGACTGCTGGAAAAGCATTCCAGGTGACTGCCTTATAAAGCCGGTGGAATGAATGCCAAGAGTGTGCAAAGCTGTCATCAAGGCAAAGGGTGGCTACTTTGAAGAATCTAATATATAAATGTATTTTGATTTGTTTAACACTTTATTGGGTACTACATGATTCCATATGTGATATTTGTTTTGAAGTCATCACTATCATTCTAGCATGAAGACAAAATTAAAGATAAAGAAATAACCTTCAGTGAGTCGGTGTGTACAAATGTTTCACTAGTACTGTACATTTGTTGTCCCAGTGACTTCTCGACTGGCTACTTTCTTTGTTTTAGTATTTGCATGGGTGTGGTTTTGAGCATATATGCACACTACTTCTACAAGGATAATGACATTAATATTCTACTTTGTCAATATGTTGACAAAGATAATACGAAAAAAACACTGCAAGTAATTTTATTAACCACAGGTGGCATTATTGAGATTATCCATGTTTACTCCCCACGCTCCCAATTCCCCACGCTCGCCCCATTAGAGTTAGAGCCTTGAAAAGAGGGGGATTAGTACAACTCCTCATGATGAACATAATTTAAATTGGGACCTATTAGCTCAGCCCTTATGTTTTTTCGGCCATTTTGAATATTTGAAAAACGCTTTATAAGCTACTCCTATAGCATGGAATGTCTGATATTCACGTCCTTTGACATTTGGCATCTATGGACCGATGTCTTCAAATGTTCTATAAGCCAGGCCAGTATGTCAAAAAACATGGATGCTATTGACCAATGAACATGTGCGTGGGTGTGGTTTTGAACAGATACGCACACTACCACTACAAGGATAATGGCATTAAAATTATTCTTGGTCAATATGTTGACAAAGGTGATATGACAAAAATGACTGCAAGCAATTTTGTCAACCACACGGGGGCGCTGTTGAGGTTTTCCACGTTTGTAAGCTCACCACACTCACCCCATTTGAGTTAGTCCACCTCCTCATGAGGAACATAATTGTAATTGGGACGCATTAGCTCAGCCCTTATGGTTTTAAGGCCATTTTGAGAATGTGAAAAATGCTTTGCATGATAGCATAGTCAATAGTCAATATTTTTAACTGATGGTCCCACTTCATTTGTACTGCAGTGTTTCCACATTCACTGAAAGAGCAATAGTTCACATTTACTTATTCAGGTGTATTTCTTTATTTTTCATAATTTACACATTGTCAGATAATAGTGAAGACATCAAAACTATGAAATAACATATGGAATCACGGAGTAACAATAGCAAGTGTTAAACTGCTCAAAATACATTTGTTTTAAGTAGACACACTTTGCCTTGATGACAGCATTGCAAACTCTTTGCATTTTCTCAACAAGCTTTATGAGGTAGTCACCTGGAATACATTTTAATAAAAAAGTGTGAAGGTTAGAAGTTAATTTGTGGAATAATTTTTCGTTCATATAGCGTTTGAGCCAATCAGTTGTTTTGTGTCAAAGTAGGTTTGACATACATTTGGTAATACTATGGCAAGAACAGCTAAAATAAGCAAAGAGATACCACAGTAAATCATGACTATTCGACATGAAGTTCAGGTAATCTGGAAGATCTCCAGAACTTTCTTCCATTGCAGTATCAAGTGCTAGGATGAAACTGTCTCTCATAGGGACAACCACAGGAAAGGTAGACCCAGAGTTACCTCTGCTGCAGAGGATAAGTTCATTGGAGTTAACAGTCTCAGAAATTGGCAATTAACTGCACCTCAGATTGCAGCCCAAATATAAGCTTCACAGTGGTCAAGTAACAGACACATCTCAACATTAACTGTTCAGAGGAGACTGTGTATCAAGCTATTTGATCAAGAAGGAGAGTGGTGCTGCAGCATTAGATAACCTGGCCTCCACAATCACGAGACCCCAATCCAACTGAGATGTTTTGGGATGAGTTGAGCTGCAGAGTTCAGGAAATGCAGCCAATAAGTGCTTAGCATATGTGGGAACTCCTTCAAGACTGTTGGAAAAACATTCCAGGTGACTACCTTATAAAGCCAGTAGAAAGAATGCCAAGAGTGTGCAAAGCTGTCATCAAGGCAAAGGGTGGCTACTTTGAAGAATCAAATATATAAATGTATTTTGATTTGTTTAACACTTTATTGCTTACTACATGATTCCATATGTGATATTTGTTTGGACAAGAAACATCATTCATGTTTTATTTCGGGAATTCATGAACAGATGGTGCACAAAGATCTCTCAATGCGAAATTAGGCAAATAAGTAGCTGAATGTGGTGAAATTAGTGGTGAAATTAGGCGATTAAGTAGCTGAATGCTGAAACACGCTCAATGCTGCTTGCAGCTTTAATTATTATTATTAAGGGTTCTCCGAAGGAGAAACCTTATTGTTATTTTTACTATTATTATTATTAGGGGTTTTCCGAAGGAGAAACACTATTGTTATTGTTAGTATTATTAGGGGTTCTCCGGTAGGAGAAACCCTATTGTTATTGTTATTATTATTATTATTATTTTCCTAGAAACCGCTGAATAATTCAAAAAGTCCTTGGTGAAACATAAATTGGACCACTGAAAATATAGACCACGTATACCTACCACAAAGAAACCCGACCTGATTCCTCCATAGGGTGCGCCACAGGCCACGCCCACATTCCGTTTTTTCACTATGGTGCCATTTCCAGCCCAATTGACTTAGAATGCTGATTCTTTGTGTACTTCCAGGGGTGGTAGCAGTGACCCCTCTTCGAACAACTCCAGGGGTGGTGGCAGTGGCTCGGTGTCCCACCCTTCCGGGGTGGAACTGGGGGTTGGGGATTGGCGCAGGAGCCCTGGTTCGAGGTGCCGGAATTGGAGGTACCGGACTGGGGAACTGCACTGGGAACTCTGGGCTGGGCTGGGGTTCAGCGCAGGAGCCCTGGTGCGAGGAGGCGGCACTGGAGGTAACGGGTTAGGGAACGGCACTGGGAGCTCCTGGCTGGGGTCCAGCGGAGGCAGACAGGGACGGGAGGCTTGACGTCCTCTCCTCCACAGTCTCCTGCCCCTGGGAGCTGCAGGGGCACTCCGAGCCCCCACGAGTGTTGCGGCAGGGGCTCTTCATCCCGCCACCCCAACGACCCCCATAGCCCCCCCCCCCAAAGAAAACATATGCAGGGTCTTCTGGGCTTGCCCTTGGGGTCGCCAACGTTGCCGCGACTCTGTATCCTGACGGGGATCCAGAGCCAGGGTCCAGCTCTGCATTGTCCTTGGTTGGTGCATCATTCTGTCACGGTCAAGGAGTCAGTACATAGGTGCAGAGCTGAAGAGAAACATCCTTTTAATATTCTTTTTTGCAAAACTGAACAGAAAACAACAAAAGGAGAGGCAGCCCGTGACCTGACTGCAAACACAGTTGGTACAAACAATGATCCACAAATGAAGTCAAACAAAGGCAACTTAAATAGGGTCCCCAATTAGAGTCAACATGGAACCACTGCCTCTAATTGGGGCCAACCAAAACAGCAGCACAGTGATGCCTAGAGATACCTCTGCGGTCAGGCCCAGACTGTGGCCCCCAGGCGCATAGAAATGCCTAGACACCCCCAGCCTCAACAAACCAACTTGTTGTTGTTTGCTCTTTTGGGTTTCTGGGCTGGGTATCTGTATAAACTCTTTTTGATAAATGCTGATGTAAAAAGGGCTTTATAAAATACATTTGACTGATTGAAGTTTAGTCCTAATTGTTATGTTGCATTCGTTTATGTGACCGGGTACAAAGGTCAGGCTGAAAAGTATACTTAGGTATCCTATTTCTCTTGGTGTCATTTTTAACTTTAGGATGACATAAGTCCTTGGACCACACCTCAGGACTGCCGTGCCCAAATAACTCATAGCTGTCGTCCTGGTTGTGTTGCAGATGAAGTTGCTGATTGTCCCTGTCCTTGTCAAGCAATCAATCAAATGTATTTATAAAGCCCTTTTTACATTAGCAGTTGTCACCAAGTGCTTTTACAAAACACCCAGCCTGAAACCCCAAGGAGCAAGCACTGGCTAGGAAACATACCCTAAAGAGGCTGAAATTTAGGAAGAAACCTAGAGAGGAACTAGGCTCGGATGGGTGACCAGTCCTTTTCTGGCTGTGCCGGGTGAACATTAAGAGTACAAATTGTAATAATTAATAAATGCATGTGGGTCTATGAAACCTAATCCAGGTCAGAAGCATGACCAATAGTACAAGGACAGGGACAATCCGGGGGTCAGCAGAATGGTAGCTGGAATCGTCAGGTATCGTCTTGATCTGCAACACAACCAGGAGGACTTTGGAAAGGGACAGCAACGAGTATTTTGAGCCTGGTACTCTGGAGGTGTGGGCCAAGACCTCATGTCCACCTAAGTTTAAAAGAGGAGGAGACAGTGGAGAAGGAGAACTGACCTTACTCCCCCAGCACAATAATATCGCAGTGCAAAACCTTGGGGCTGAGACAGTATTGACATTGTGGCCCTATCCGGGGGAGGCCCCGCACAGAGCCCAGCAAGCAGGAAGTCAATCCACCTACATTGCCAGTTATCAAAGAAAGGGACACCAACCAACCACAACCACCCTGAAATAAGGGTTGAGTATTGCCAGCAGAGTTCACTCAAATTGCACGATGGGCGCAACAAAGCGACAACAACAAGCCAGTGACTCCTCCCCCGAAAGGCATTGGAGAGAGGGCTTCCCAGTGGCGATGAGAGCACACTTGGCTAGACAGCAAGGGTGGAGAGTATCAAGCTTACCGTTCACCTTCACACCCCTGGGCCAGACTGCACTTAATCATAGACCTTGCTGAAAAGATGAGTCTTCAGTAGACACTTGAAAGTTTGCACCGAGTCTGCATTTCTAACTTTAATTGGCAGATCATTCAACAGTAGTAGAGCTCTATGAGAGAAAGCCCTGCCTCCGGCTGTTTGTTTAGAAATTCTAGGTACAATTAGAAGACCGGCATCTTGCCATCTTAGGTTATGCGTAGGTATGTATGGCTGGATCATTTCAGCAAGGTAAATAGGAGCAAGTCCATGTATTGCTTTATAGGTTAAAAAAAATCCCTTAAAATCAGCCCTAGCCCTAACAGGCAGCCAATGTAACGTGGCTAGTACTGGAGTAATGTGTCCAGAGTAGGAATTTCACAACGGCCACGATGGCCATGGCCGAAATAGGCCCATTGGTGTGAGATTAGGATGTCCCACTGAGTTGAGACACCAGACAACACGGCACCTTCACAAACCTTCCAAAACACATCTTTCATTACACTACAGAAATCCCCCGTTTGGCCCCCGTCAGTCCCGACAGATTGAGGGGGACCAAAGCTAGTGACGTAGCAGAGGTGTTCCGGTGAGGTTTACTTGCACCTGTGCCTGAGTGAGGTGGTAGTTGGTGTCCTGTAGAAGCTGTTTCACCATTGCCATGGATTCTGTCAATGACCGGGTGTTTTCCTCATAGAATGTATCCTCCCACCAGGGTGCAATGTCAGTGTCCAGTGGTACTCTACCTAGGATATGCAACTGTCCCATTGTGAAATATTCTGTCACCAAACAGAAGGTGTGGTTAGCTGGACAGGTTAATCCCCCGTAGGAGAATGAGTTCAATTTACTGATTGCACACCACTGAGTATTTGACACTTGGATAGCATTAGCATAGCCATGTAGAGAGTGTACAGTTATTTGTTTTGTATTGTTAAAAGTTTACCAAATGTAATTTGCAAATGTAATACATTACAAAACTAGCAGTCTCATGACAACAAGATCTTGTAGTTACCAACATGTCAGTTCCATTCCCACAAAAAAACATTTGGCTAAGTCTTAACAATGTCTCAGCTTCTGACTGAACTGCCTTTATGATGTTGTCATTACCCAGTGTCGGATGCTGGAAACTGGTAGCCACTTGGTTTGAAATCTAAGCCGCATCCTGTGATTGCTTAGCCAACTGATATGTATTGGACAAGGAGCTACCAGCCCCAAATAGGCCAGTTACATCTGAAATTAAACCACGCCTTGTGCGGGTGTGCGTAGCTCAGACAGCAAATCTGCCTTTATAATCTGAAATCAGATCCTCTATTCGTGTCTGTAACCATGTGTAGGTTCTGTCATCCTTACTGCAATAGGCCTGGAATGCTGACAGAACGTTGGATAGGTTGTAGGACACATGGACCATAACTAGATTTACATCGTGCAAAAGGATCTTGTTAATGTTTCCTTTAACAAGACCACCTTTAGGGACCGGATATGGTTTTGGGCACTTTGTCCAGGCTGTGAGATTAGCAGCACACAAGCCAACTTAGTACATACCCTCCCTGCGTTTTGTCCAGACAAATGGTCTGGGTCTGAAGAAATCACCTGTAGGTAAAGTTAGGTTATACAATATAATGACAGTGTTATGACGTGTCCTGTTATGAGGAGCAACATGCTTGCCGGCTGCAGCTCTGTTGTGTTATAACACTTCTTTGGATCTGTGCGATTGTTATTAACTGAATAGAGTGTGTCCAGATGGCCTATAGGTGTTCCTTGGTAATCCAGTAACTGGAACCAGACTGTTCTATTGTACTGGAAACGAATGTCAAGATTTATGTTAATCTCTTTATATGTGGGTAAAAATCCCCTGTCTATGCAGACGGGGAGATGAGTAGAACCTTTGTCACAGCAAATTGTCACAGCTACAAAAGAGGCGTCATGTTGATAGCTACCATTTGTCATTTGAGCAAATTGTTTATGCATGGAGTCCTGTGGATTTTGATCAGATGGATTAATTAGCTGTTTTACTTTCCCAATCAGACAATTATCTAAAGATTCAGCCTTCATTTTGGTGGTTAGCATAATCTGCTGTAGACTCAAGATCCCTTTTTTTGAAACAATCTTTTATTATTTTGCAAAATGTGCATCGTGGTATATTTTTGGCTTGTTTTTCTGCTGTTCTTAACTTGATTTCACCATCTTTAGTCAGCCACTGAGGCTCAACTGATGCTACATGTTAACTCTCTTGTTTGGTGAATTTTAGTCGGTTTTCAATTGACATAACCCACCCAACCAGTGAATCGAACGTGTTTGCTGGGGGACCTGCACCATGGTTAAGTACCTGTTGCACATGAGGACCTGCATTGTTTTTGAGCATTTGTAAAAAAATATCGTCATCCCGAGTAGGATTTTCTATTCCAGTATACCAGTGTTTCCCAATCCTGGTCCTGGGGACCCAAAACGGTGCACGTTTTCGTTTTTGCAATAGCACTCACACACCAGATTCAAACGTTGCCCTACCAGTTACACACTTGATTGACGTAATCAAACTATCATCAAGTCTTTAATTTCAATCAGGTGTGTGAGTGCCTGGGCAAAAAACGAAAACCCCTTTGGGTCCCGAGGACCAGGATTGGGAAACATTATACTATACTCTTGAAATTTTAACCATGCTGTCTCTGGAAATTCTACAAATGGTTCTTTGCCCTGCATTAGACACATTATTTTATCCCATGCTATAGATGTAGGTAGACGCAGTTTTAGACTACTTTTTAGATGTGCAAAAATTTCTCCATCAGTCTCCAAGTTGTTTAATTTTTCCATGATGTTACCATTCCGCAATTCCTCAGTCACTCTTGGTAACAATTCTTGTGGGGTGGTAACAAGTACTACTTGACAAATATCGTTAAGTTCTAACGTGAACGCATTTGCTTGCATCATTAGTTTCTGCCAGAATGCCTCAAACGGTCCTTTTCTGGGCAACATACCAATTAAGCTTTTGTGTGCATTGCACTCTTCGCAAGTTAAAGATCTACTAACCTGTGTCTTATTGCCATTGTGATCCTGAATGGTTTTCAGAACTGCTATATTTGTTGGTTTCTTTAGTTTATCCTTGTTGTGAAGTTGATAGAATGGTCTATTTTTCTCTCTACTGTGGCGCGATGGGCCAACGTCACTACCCATTATATTACTCTGGCTATAGTCAAACCTTGCGATTTTTTTCCCCCCTTCGGCCGGAGGTGTATTTGGATAACCCGCTTGGCCGCCTACTGCGCCAGTCTACCCTGGATTCACTGCCATATTACCTGTTAGAGCCATTACCTCATCATCTGAGTCTAACATGCTATCCTGATTCAAAATAGGCCTACCATCTAACACCGCTTGTTTGATTGCTGCAACAGGAATGCCTACAGTATCACAACAGACTTCTATGGTCGATGTATACTTTTGACTATACGCCATCTGTGTTTTTAATGCCTTTAACTCATCAGCATAAGCCTGATATAGTTGTGCCCAGTTTTGCTTGTTATAGTCAAATCCATCCACTTTAACTTTTAAGTGTTTAGATTAGATAGCCTAGTGCCGACAGCATTTTACAGAATTTTCTAGAACTTCCTAGTTTAACTCCATCCAACAAATACCAGTTGACTATGCTATCGTTGTTGCCAGCTAAATCCAAGCCACGGCCTATAAGCCTTGCATGCGTATTTCTCACCTGTGTTTCCCATGCTTTTAAATAAGAAAATATATTGTGATTCTCCCTTCCTACACTGTCCTTGTTTAACTGCGACATCATAGTGGTCGTTAAATCCTTGAATAAGCAAAAAAAAACATACAATACTATGTGTGCCTAAATGTGGATGCTAGCAAACATTTCCCTGAGCCAACTGAACAGTTGTTGTACTCACCAGGACTGCTGAATGACCGGCATGAGAATCCAAAACATCAGGGAACAAAAATGTCTGTACAGCAGAGTATTCCGAACCTGAAATAAAATCTGTGTCCAATATCTTGCCGCTCCCAGCATACAACATTATTCTTTAGCCGGATCTCAAGGTGTTCACCAAATGTAGTTTAGGGGAATAAACGTAAACCCCTTTGAATGCTACTGAGTGGACAGGTAGGACAATTGGTGCAAAATGAGAATCTATGACCTACGTGATAATTTAATATCTAATAATCTGACTCCATATTTTTGTAAACATACGCAACCATAAATGACCATGATATGATGGAAGTTCTTAGAAAAGGTAGCTAATCTTTTGTCAAAAGTCAAACATTTAAAAGATCATGTTTCACGGCCTACATTATCCTCAATGCTCCTCATCAGTCAAGTACAGAAAACAAGGGATCGTGTAGCAACCCGGAACTCAGGGATGATCCGTGTGGTCACTTCGATTTACGTATGTGTATGTGCCTATATCAGTTATCATAAGTGCCCATAAGGTGTAGGTCATTTAATACGAACCATACAGTAAAATGGCACGTGTTCCTGGGGCTACAGAAAATGTTACAAAACCCACGACTCGGGGATGACTAGTCAATTTCATATGTTCCCGGGTCTAACCAGACTGCTTAGAGAATCCAGGACTCTGGGATACCGAGTCTGGTCGCTTAGACTTACTTATGTGTGTGTACCCTACAAGCTTGAATATGGAAATGAACGAGGAATGCCTTAGCAATCTATATTCCAAAGTAATACAATTTATTCCAATGAAGTAAAGTTACAATACAAAACATAGTTACATACCAACACGATTCAACATCCTCCCAATTAGTCTACAAGTCTACTGTGATGAAATTTTGGTGGTGAAAACCAGAATATTGTTTTAATATTATTACTACTTCATTAAGTTGGCAGCTGTGTTTTTTATATTCTATTGTCTTTTATATTCATTTATATACGGGTATTTTTAGTATGCTGTGAAATTTTTGCAAGTCACAATGAAGGAATAAGGGGTGGGTATTTTGCATTTACATTTGGCGTCACGAATAGCCAGTATTTTGCATTTACATTTGGCGTCACAAATAGCGGTGGTTAAACTCTGAGTCTCTTCTCTGGGATAGCACATGACGAAACTTTCCCAGCAAACTTTTCTGAGCGGCTTTTTTCAGAGGATTGGACTCATTGACCCAGGGATTGTGTGCCATTCCACGACCTGTGCTTAAAGATTTCTGGAGTCTTAAGTTTTATCGTTGGTTTCTGGCAGATTCTGTGTCAGTTTTGATAAAAATCTCCATGGAGTGTATTGGGTTTCTGTGTGATCCCGTACATGTTCTAGAACACAGGTTTTCCCTTTGTGGTTGCTCGTATCGAAACTGTCCGTGTGAGTGTCGGTTTCAGGGCCTGGTGTGTGTGGGAAGTGTGGTTTATGTGTGGCTTGTTGTTTTTTTTTTGTTATCTGCTGTTTCGTTATTTTTTCTTGTTATTTCTTGTTGCGTTGCTACTTATTGTTGATTTTGTTTTGTTGATTTCTTCTTGTTGCTTCTTTTGTTTATTTCTTTATCGGTTCTTTTTTGATTGGTATGTTTTCCATGTGATACTGATACCCTCGTAAAAAAAAGAGGGTGATTGGCGGTGGTATTTAAAAAAAAGAGAAAAAATAAAAAATAACGAATTGTGAGAAATTTATATTAAAAAAAAATTTACCTTGTGTGGGGGTGGAGGAGGCTGTGGCCTACCTCGTGTGGAGATAATTACCTCGTGGAGGTATTGCAGTGCATTTGTTAAAGAGAAGTGTTTGTTGTTGTATTGATATTAAACCAATTGAACTTTCTTTTTGAATGTATTGTGGATTTTGTGATTTATGATAAACTTATTATATTTATTATTGTGAATTTATATAACGAAGTAGGGAATTTTAAGAAAGTAAATTAGTCATTGTAAGGCAGTTATAACACACAATTGTGAGTACTTGAGAAGGATGGGATTGACTAAAAGTAAAATGCGGGATGTGTAAGCGCCCCTTACAGGTCCGAATACGATAATGTTGAGCTTTGTGGATTAAATGGACTGATGGACTTTGGCCAAGAAATGGCACTCTGAGTTCTAGAATCCTTAACCAATGTCGTTTGATTTTGGAAGAGAGGGAACTGAAATGTAGAAAGAAAGTGAAGGTGAACTGGCACAATTTTCACCGATGGGAAAGGCAGGCGGAAGAAAATGATGAGAAAAACCAATGCGGTACTAGCAGAAATGGCGCTGAAATTATGTGGAAAAATGTGGAAAGTGAAAAAAGCAAAACTATGGAATGCATTCCAAAGAAACAGCCAATGAAACAAAGGGAAGGAAGGCTGTATCCTGTGATACTGCCACCCTACTCAATTCAGCCCCCACCTTTGGAACAGTTAAAACCACCTGATGAAGAGGAGCTCGGAATAGGAGCGGTGGGGGGTTACCAGTCTCCAAGAGAAGGAAGTGGGGATGATTTAAAGGATACAACAGATGTTATGAAGGAAGCAGCAAGAATACATGAGGAGGTGAGAATGGAATTACGAAAGAAAAGGAAGACTACTGAGAGGTATGCAGCTGAGCAGTTCCCTATGATCCATTTCCCGAATCCAAACAGAGAGGGTGATGGTCCAGGGACTGTTCAGGTTCACCGCCCCTGGTATTTGGATGAATTAAAACAGATAACCGAAGAATTACCTCCTATAAAAGACAACTGTGACAAGGGGATTAATGAAGTGAATGCACTCATTGCTATGTATGACCCTACACTCCAGGATCTTACAGCAGTTTTCAGGAGATCACTGAAGTTTGACTGGCCAAATGTAAGAGGTAATTGGGATGATACATTAAAGAGCGAGCAGCCCAATGGACTGACCTATATACCAGACAGAGCCTTGCTTTTCCACAATTAACAGATTGGAATGCTATTCGGAACACTACTCAGAAGCCTGGTGAGGCATGTGCTGACTACATCGCCAGATTATCAGAAGTGTTCAAGAAACACTCGGGTATGCAGCAAGGAAACAAAGCAGCTGCTCTTGGGTCATGCAGTGGTAACTGGATTACGCCCTGAAATTAAATCAACAGTGACCAACAATTGTATAGCATGGGCTTCTATATATAGTATATTGAACATGCAGAAAGATAGGAAGAAGAAAAGAAGAATAACAAAGCATCTAAACTACAGTCCGCACATTTGGTGTATTATTCTGGAGAAAGAGGACAGAACCAAGGATCTGGAAGAGGAAATGGTCAAGGAGGTGGTCGAGGAAGAGGCTGTGGTCAGCAGTGGAACCAACGTAACTACTCTACCTATAAGTGTTATACGTGTGGGAGGATGGGACATATCTCCCAATATTGTCCAAATAGAGACCAGTGTGATGAAGGGAACTGGAAGGGACCACCTAAGGGAGTTACCGTCAGCGACCCTAGTGGCCAAAGACAAGATGACAACTGACATGGTGTGGAGACAGCTGAGTCCCAGCCATGCCCCTCTCCCTGTCCCTATCATTTTGGAGAGAGTGAACGGTGTTCACTTTCAGGAAACAGTGGAACTGGCCACTATCATCATATTGACCCTTTAACATGTGCAGGCTGTGCACGTGCAGACTGTCCCTTATGTGCTGACAGGGGAAACCGAGGTGTCATCCGTCGCCGGGATTTACATCTCACCCCATCAGTGCGTACTATTCGAACCGTTGGAGCATTGGGAGTGCCAGTGTTTGAACCTTTGACAGATCCTCTTTTAGTTCAATGGGGATCCTCTTTTAGCTCAATGGAGGGGGTTGAAGTGCATCATCGGTTCTTATATTCTGAGCACTGCCCAAATAACATAATGGGTAGAGATGTTTTAGCTCTGTAAGGTGTTGTTCCACATCCAGTTTCCACATCAACTCCCCCACGTTTGGACTATATGCAAAGTTCTTTACAGAATCCTATTTTTCTTGGGAACTGAATGACGAGGATGCAGAGATGAGATGGCCCTTAATTCCCCGTCGCAATCTACGTGGGACATTCCTAAGTCCCTGTACTGTACTATGGCTGTGTCTTCACAGGTGGACCCTACTTTTCGCTCTCGATGGGGAACAGCCTGAGACTTGTGTTGTTTATGTGGATGGTGTTTATACAGGACCGTTCGGTGTGGCTGCACTAGTACTGTTATCTGAACCCCGATCACAACTGTTCGATGTCCCAAACTCAGTCCCACACTGCAGGCTCCAAATCACCAGAGGTTGAATGGGGGACTCCTGGGTGCTCAAAGTTCAGCATGCCTCGGACTGGGTCGCCGGTCCCAGACACCAGTCCTACTCCTCCTCTACAAACACTTACATGCAACATTTCTACTGATTCTTCAGTATGACTTGAAAAGTGCCTCTCCATGACTGACACTCCTGTGCAAATGCCGCTACTCTCTGAACCGCAATGGCTTAGCAGTTCCAGAACATTTATGCGTAACAGGCCCAACAGACATTGGTGCAATGCATCATGCTGCGCCTGTGGTCATACAACCCAAATCCACTCATAGGTCTTATAAGGCTCAATATCCCCTGAGCGCAGCTGCTGAAAAAGGGATTGAGCCTGTTTTTGATGCCTTGATTAATTATAACATTCATGGTGCTATCTGTGAATGCAACGATTCTCCTTGTAACACACCCATTCTTCCGGTTAAGAAACCTTCTTGAGAATATCGTTTTGTTATAGATCTGAGACTCATGAATTTGTCTGTTCATGCTAGAGCACTGTTGTGTCTAACATAGTTACCATCCATTCTCAAGTACCATCAGATAGCAAATGTTTCACTATGTTAGATTTGGCCAATGCGTTTTTCAGTATCCCTGTGCACCCTGATTCTCAGTTTTGGTTTGCGTTTATATTTAAGGGGACGTGATGGACCTGGACGGTTTTACCGCAAGGTTACACGGAAGCTCCAGCGATCTTCTCTCATGAAATGTCTCGCAATCTGGAAGCCTTTGTTCCTCCACGGGGAAGCACATTGGTTCAATAATTTGTTGTTGTGTTCCCCCTCAAAGGAGGCTTGTGAGACTGACACTTAGTTGTTGTTACTGTTTCTTGCTGACAACGGCCACAAAGCTTCACTCTCCAAAGCCCAGCTTTGTCAAACTAGTGTAAGGTACCTTGGTCATGACGTCACTCCCGAGGGTTGCTCCCTCTCTACCGACAGGATACAAGCTATTCAGAACATGCTCAAACCCATCACCAAACAGCACATGATGTCTGTTTTGGGCGTGGCCGGGTATTGCCGTCCATGGCTTATGGACTTTGCGGCCCTGACACAGCCGCTGAGAGACCTTATTTACACCACCCAAATGACTGCCTCTGATCATATTGATTGGACTCCAGGGGGGGATCAAGCCTTCCTGGAGCTAAAGCGTGCTCTCTTGCCTGTGCCATGTCTGGGTTTACCTGATGACTTTCACCCTTTCCACCTGTTTGTTTCTGAAAAAGATGGTTTCATGTCTGCTGTTCTCACCCAACGTCATGGTGATTCCTATCATGCTGTAGGCTACTATTCTAAACGACTCAATGCTGTAATACGAGGACTTGTTTCCTGCCTACGTTCGGTTGCTGCAACTACTGAGGCGGTGTTGTCCTGTGCTGATCTCTTTGCAGTGACTTAACTGGTTGTGCATGTTCCACATGCTGTTCATTCTATTATCAACCAAGCCAGGACGTTTACCTTCGCACCTCTCTGCTCAAGCAGCCGAGCTGTTTGTGCTTACCAGAGCCTCTATCTTGGCTACTGGAGCTACAGTTAATATCTATACAGATTCTCGCTACGCGTTTGGCATAGTGCATGATTTTGGAACACTGTGGAAGCACCGTGGCTTCCTTACATCGACTGGTAAACCGATCCACCACTCTGCTCTAGTGACTTTGTTACTTGATTCTATCCTTCCTAAGTCAATCTCTGTTATGAAGTGTCAGGCACATACCTCTAACACTGATCCTGTCTCCCTAGGCAATATGACTGCTGATCTTGCTGCTAAACATGCTGCACACTCCTCTGTCTCCCCTCTTTTGCAGATGGCTCTAGTGCTTGCTCCAAACCTTTTCTCCGTTAATAATATTGTTGCTTTACAGGCTACTGCTGATGCACAGGAATTAAAGTCTTGGCAGCGGCACTGTGTGCGCAATGCCTCTGGTGTGTGGCTGGCTGAGGGCTCTTGGCCGGCCCTACCGGGGTCATGTTTCCCATTCCTTGCCAAGTTGACACATGGCCTAGACCAGGGGTGCCCACACTTTTTTGACTTGCGAACTACTTTTAAAATGACCAGTCAAAGAGATCTACCTACACTAAAAATTCGAAACATATATTTATTTATATATATACTGAGTATACTTCAAATATATATACACACACAATATATGTTCATGTACCTTGCATAACTGCATGAGCCCTTATGGCACACTACAATTCAGTAAATTTTTGGTCATTACCTTACTCTGATGACTTGCACTGAATAGAATCAGCCAGGGTTGCATAGTCCGGACAGTAGCTGCTGGTAGCCAGCCTCAAGCAGGCCTCCAAATGATGATCAGTCATTGTGGAACGGTATTTGGACTTAATAATCTTCATGTGGGAAAAGGCTGACTCACATAAATAAATACAGCCAAATAATGCAATCAAGGAGGTTGCACATTTCCTCATGTTTGGGTACTTTTCCCCTGTGATTAAGTTCCAAAACTGTCCATGAGCCCTGAACTTCAGCTGAATGTCAGTCTGTAGTTTCAATATCTCATCCTCCTCTTCAGACGAGTTCAGGTGAAACAGCGTTGCAATTTTCGACGCGAGTGAATCAACCTCAACATTCTCCCTAAATGGGTAGCACATGAATGTAGCGACTGGCTCCAGTAAAGCAAAGTCTTGAAAGTGTCTGTCAAACTCTGACCGACAGCTGTCAATCTGCTCCGTGTAGCGTGCAATGTTAAATTGCGCAAAAGCCTTCCGCTGCGTCTCCAGCTCTGACGCGAGGTTTTGGAAGTTCCCAAAATCATGGCGCTGCAGCTTTGAGGACAGAAGTTGCACTTTCCGTTTAAAGGCATTAACTGAGCTGATCGTATTGACCACGGTTTTGTCTTTTCCTTGCAGCTCCAAATTAAGCTAATTTAACATGTTGGTCAGATTGGTTAAAAATGCCAAGTTCAGCAGCCACTGATCATCATCAAGTTGTATTCTGCATGTGTAACAGCAAAAAGAAACTCCCTTATCTCCGGACAGAGCTCTCGAAATCTCTGCAGGAATTTAACCCCTACTAAGCCATCTCACGTCAGTGTGTAGCAGGAGCTCAGAGTGGTCGCAGTCTGCCTTCTCCAGATGCGCACGGAACAGCCGTCTTTGAAGTGATTTAGCACGTATAGAACAGGCGATCTTTGTTGCCACATCCATGATCTCTTTCATGTTTAGCATTTTTGCACATAAGGCTCGGCCATGACTTCACAGCACCGTGTAACTGTACTTCTTGATAGCTGGAGAGCTTTGATTGAAGATAATATTTCGGTTTTGTTTTTAAAATCCCGAAACAACGAGTCAGCTGCGTCTACGAATGCCTCTTTTATCATCTCTCCGTCTTGGAATGACTTCTTGTGTTTAATGATGGAGTGACTCACCCGGAACAATGCTTCGGTGGCTGCCTTAGCATTTGAAGTCAGTCATGAGAAAAATGACTGCTGTCCGGTTGAGTCTGCTGTCTTTGACTGCTGTCTTTTAGTTCCTTCACCTTCCTCTTTCTCAGCTCGCTTTTCGGAGGGAAGTCAGTGTCGTAGTTTTTATGAACAGTCCGAAAGTGCAGCTCCACATTTCCCTTTTTCGGAATAGCAATGGTAGCTTGGCAGATCAGACAAACGCACTTTGAATATGACATTGTGAAAAAAAATCATCCTCCCATTCCGCATGGAAGTGATAAGTCTTCAGTTTCTTGCTTGATCCCGCTACCTCACTCATTTTGTACCCTTTCTTCAGTAGGAATAAATTGGAAAGTTAACTCAGTGATTTCGCTCGCTAGCCTTTAGCAGTAGCCGGCGCATTTGATCGCACACGCGTGGTGAAAGAAAAGACAAAATCTCAGACTGGCTGCCCTGTACGTCAACGCTAAAATCTATTTATTTTTTAATGGCGATCTACCCGCACTTCCTTTGCGATCGACCGGTCAATCGCGACCGACGTATTGGGCACCCCTGGCCTAGACCATGTTTCAAAAGGAGGAATAGTTGACATTGTAAATAAATATTGGTATACTGTAGAATTTACTGTTTTTGCTGAGAATTTTGTAAAAAGTGTCAAATCTGTGCTGCTTACAATGTTGGTAAAGGTGTGTCTGTGGCTGCGGGAGCGCGGCTCTCACCAGATGCCCCTTTTGAATATCTAATGATGGATTTCATTGAGTTGACTCCCTGCGAACGTAAGAAATACTGTTTGGCAATCATTGACATGTTTTCTAAATGGGTAGAAGCTTTCCATTGCAGGCACAGCACCATGGACGCAGTAGCAAAAGCAATGATCAGAGAAATAATCCCACGGGGGGGAATTCCCACACGATTGACATCAGACAATGGTACACACTTTGTCAACAAGGTATTAACCTCAATGTCAGAAGCCTTGCAAATCGATTTAAGGACACACTGTAGTTACCACCCTCAGTCAGGAGGGGCAGTAGAGCACGCTAATGGCACATTGAAATTGAAATTGGCAAAACTACAGGCTGAGGCAGGGTTGACTTGGATAAAGGTGTTACCATTGGCTTTCATGAGTATGTGTGAGAGAACACATTCAACCACTGGTCTTTCCCCTCATGAAGTTGTCACTGGACGACCCATGAGAATGACTAACACACCTTTCCCTCAGAACAGGTTGACTCTCCAGGAAATGAATGATGAAATTACTGAATACTGTAAAAGTCTTAATAATGGTCTGAAAGTTCTGTTCCCAAGAGTCAAAGCCACTCTGCCAGCACTCCAACACGCAGGCAACCATAGGATTGAGCCGGGTGACTTCGTGGTGGTGAAGGATCTACGCAGAAAGAGCTGGAAAGACCCAAGATGGAAAGGACCATATCGAGTGCTCCTGACAACTCCAACTGCAGTAAAAGTGGCAGAAAGGGATACATAGACTCATGCCAGCCACTGTCACATAGTTCCAGAACCAGAAGGAATCTGAGTGTCCACAGCAGGGACGCAAATAATCACAGCTCAAATTTGCAGGTTTCTAATGACAGCCACCCGGACCGATGGTGGGCAATGACTAATAATTGTTTGAAGAGTGAAGTGAAAGAGAAGAGATGCTGATCATATTTTCGTTGATTATAAACCAAATGAGAAGTCCATACATGCTGGCACCTTTGGTGGTCTTTTTGTAATTTTACTGCATCCGAACACACTCATGACTTATGTATGTTCAGATCTTCCTCATTCTGTAGAATCCCCATGGCATCTCACACTTGTTCCAGTAGCAAATGTTATACTTGTTTGTGTCCTGGTCATCATGTAATTTTTCGATTGACTGAATAGTATGTCAGGATTTACAAGACCGAGTTCGCAGTAACATTTCCCCGGACGCGGGGGATCCGTTTAAGTAGTGAGTGGTTTTGGTCCATGGGGATTGGTGATCGTTTTTTTTGTGGAATGCTTTAATTTGCTGTATAAGTTGTGTTTATTTCTTAGACGTTTTTCTGTTTGTGTAACTGCAGTTGTTTAGTTTTTTTGAACTGTAGTAATGTTCCAAAATGTGTTGGGTTATCATGTCTTATAATAAAAGGAGGGAATGTGATGGAATTTTGGAGGTGAAGACCAGAATATTGTTTTAATATTATTACTACTTTATTAAGTTGGCGGCTGTGTTTTTTATATTCTGTCTTTTATAATCATTTATATACGGGTATTTTTAGTATGCTGTGAAATGTTTACATGTCACAATGAAGGAATAAGGGTTGGGTCTTAAGTGGCAGAGGAGTGTATGTTTTGTTATTATAAGGTAATGAGTAGGGGGTTGCAAAGAAGAGGGTACTATAAAACTTGGTAATAGGACTAGGGTACTTTGATTTTTGCTCGATTTCCAACCACGTTTATGTGGTTGTATTTTGATGATAATCCCATGCATATAAAAATAAGACACGATAGAACTTCTGACTCAAGACCAGTATTTTGCGTTTCGACTACTAAGTATACCATAAGTATTTAAGACACTATAGCACGAAGGTGTGCTAGGAGCTTCTGTTAAAGATAGACTCCCAGAACTAAGTCAAGCTTCACTATTTATCCCATCCAGACAGGCTGATTCCAAACTTCCCCATTGCATCTATAATAGGATCACCTCACCTTTGCTAAAACAATGAAAACAAAGAAACCGGCATTCACACATTTATATTGTCGTGGAAATGACTTACAAATTATGGAGAAAAGTCTGAATACTCACAATTGAACCTTTATTCATACAGCAATTGCAGGAAACAGTGGTTAGGCTTGATCCAACACACTGCTTCTAGAATGATGTCCGGAACCCTGGCTAAATAGGAGTCACCTCCCCTTCCCAGGGGAGTCACCCCACTGGGTCACCCCCCTTCCCAGAGTTCTTGGGCTTTCTCTACAGAACAAAAGAACAAACAGATCAACAGATAGACCAGATAAACAGATGGTTTAAACAGACATCAGCAATTGTCCCTTTTTACATCAGCAATTGTCACAAAGTGCTTTTACAAAACACCCGGCCTTAAACCCCAAGGAGCAAACAACAGTAGTGTTGAATTTCAGTGGCTAGGAAAAACTCCCTAAGAACGCCGAAATTTAGGAAGAAACCTAGAGAGGAGGGGGGTCAGCACAGTGGCAGCTGAAATTGTCAGGTATCGTCTTGATCTGCAACACAACCAGGAGGACTTTGGACAGGGACAGCAACGAGTCTTTCAAGCCTGGTACTCCGCAGGTGTTGGCCAAGACCTCATGTCCTCCTAAGTTTAAAATGGCAGGAAACAGGGAAAATTTAGAAAATGCATTCCTTAGATCTACAAGGATTTATAGTGGAGAAAGAGAACTGACCGTACTCCCCCAGCACAATAATATAGCAGCATAAGACCTTGGGGCTGAGACAGGGGGGTCCAGTGACACTGTGGCCTTATCCGGGGGAGGCCCCGGACAGGGCCCAACAGACAGGAAATCAATCCACCCACATTGCCAAGCATCAACCAAAGGGACACCCACCAACCGCAACCACCCTGAATGAGGGCCAAGTATTGCCAGTAGAGTAAAGCCCAATTGCACAATTGTTAGGCTGACGTACAACCCCAAAGCCCCGCCTTAACCTATCATAGTCCTCAGCACAGCATAAAAACAGACAGACCGCATGTGATTATCAGGCAGTCGGCAGACTTTACGAAACATGTCTCAAGAATAAAACCAACCGGAGTTTGAAGAACCCAAGGCTGAGGACTGGCTGTGTGATGCCTTGGATGACAACGCTGAACCCTTCTACGGTACCCCGGACACCGACGGTTCGATTCCATCGGTATACCCACCACGAAACTACTATTGGCTTGACCGGCTTGGCGCTCAGCTAGGACCTCTTAATCTGTCATAGCTTTCAAATGCTGACAAGAGTTATCACAAAATGGACAAACGCCTTGTACCATAAGTTTTAAAGATCATCAAAGCAACATTGGGTATGATCCTGGAACACGTTGTTGCAGCCATTCTCCACAAAGCATGCATCGGATGTCAAGTGGACCACCCGAGCCAGAGAAGACATTCTTGTCTCGAACTGCCTAATTATTTTTTTGAGACCAATTATGACATCGTGGGGACAGTTTTAACACCGTTAATGAAACATGTGTTGGTCAAGGCTTTGAATGCATCAAGGTTTCATGCACCGCTGACCGATGTTCACGTGGCAGCCAAGAACTTTCTGCATGAGCTCAAGTCGGGGCCAAACATCACACAGAAACTGAGTGAGAACATGGATGAATACATGGATAAATTTAATGAGGAAGCTGTATGCGACGCAGTAGCGCCTTGGTGCGATGAAAGCAAAGAGTCTGCTGTCTAAAGATGGGTAACTACAGTTGTAACTACAGCTGTAGGTCCATTGTTATAGAGTTAAAAATTGTTTTAAAAAAGTCTGATGGCAGTGTGTCGAGACAGCAAGTGGAAGCTTTAAGATGTCGAACTGTTTCTTCTAGGGATTTTTGATCAATTGTATTAAAATGCGACATAATAACCAAGTTATGTCTTGGTGGTCGTGGTGACGGTACAGAGTCCTTGTTAGACTGTGT
>JACXGI010007444.1:0-17583 GCA_016801175.1 Esox masquinongy
ACACACTCCTGAGGTACACACACACACATTAGAAATACACACACACACACTCCTGAGGTACACTCACACACATTAGAAATACACACACACACTCCTGAGGTACACACACACACACACATTAGAAATAAACAAACACACACACACACACTCCTGAGGTACACTCACACACATTAGAAACACACACACACACACACACACACTCCTGAGGTACACACACACACACAGACACACACGCGCACACACTCCTGAGGTACACACACACACACAGACGTACAAAACGTATAATCACCGGTACCCCTAGCCTTGCCTAAATGTGTGTGTGTGTGTGTGTGTACAGCTGTCTCAACTTGTCGTAAACGCCGGAGGCGTGGTGGCGGTGATTGGCTACCTGGGGGAATGCTGTGGTGGCGTGCGGTTACCAGGGATCATGATGCTTGGATACGTGGCCGCTCACTCTGAAAACCTAGCCATGGCTGTCATCGTCTCTAAGGTGTGTGTGTGTGTGTGTGCGAGTCAGATGACGTGAGTGTGCGTCAAATGTCTGTGTGTATATACCTGACTAACTCCTCTGGGTGACAGTGGTTGATAGAGTTGAGCGCAGGTGTGCGCGTCGTGCAACGTCGACAAAGTGTATGTTTGCGTGCGTGCGTACTTTCTTCAAGGCGTTCACTCTCTTTTTGTCCCTGTTCATAATGACTGTCCCCACTTCGGGGTTCCCGATGGGTCGTTGCTTCTGCCCCCTTGCAGGGGGTGCCCCAGCTGGCCATTTGTCTGTCTGAGGAGTCAGAAGATCACATCAAGGCCGCCACGGCGTGGGCATTTGGCCAGATCGGCCACCACACCCCGGAGCACGCCAGGGCCGTTGCCGCGGCTTACGTCCTGCCCAAGCTGCTGGCCCTCTATATGGACCCGGACAGCTCGGAAGACCTGCAGATCAAGGTAGGCTCACAGGTCATAGGTCAGCGTCTTCAGTTGACTGTACCAATGCAGAACATTTGTGAACAATCGTAACCGCTGCAGACAGTAAACTGTGTATCGAGTACAATTGAGTCTTTCCATCTCGCCCTCCTACCTCCATCCCCTGTCCTCCAGGCCAAAAAGGCCCTGAAGAGCATCCTACAGAAATGCACGCATCTGCCTGCTCTGGAGCCACTGCTCTACGAAGCTCCCAGCAATATCCTCAAACACGTCGTCTACCAGTTCAGCAAGGTGGGGGAACCTTTAAAAACCCTTATTTCCATTGGCCCCTGTGTAAATATGTCACAGAAAGGATTCACAAGGGCTAACAGTATCTTAATACCCTTTTCCTTTTGGACATCAGACTGTATAAATCCAGATTAGTCTAGACTATTTTGAAGTTAGTTCAGTTTTAAAGTGCACTTTTAAAATGGACGCTTATCCTCTGCACCTTAAAAGATTTACTTCAGACAGTCCAGGACATATAATGCCTCGTCTTCCCTTAATCCTCGGCCTGTCCGGCGTGACAGCAAAGCCCTGTCCTTCTCTCCCCGCTTCTCACCCTCTTCAGGTGCTTCCCCTTGACAGCAAGGCTCGTCGTCTGTTTGTGACCAGCGGAGGCCTGAAGAAGGTTCAGGAGATTAAGGCTGATGTTGGATCTGCTCTGCAGGAGTACATCAACTCTATCAACAACTGTTACCCAGAGGAGATAGTCAGGTATATACACACAGACATGAGATTTGACACACACTCATGTCATCTGACACACACACACACACACACATTACTAATTTTCTAAAACAGATTCATATATTGTGTCTGTGTCTACTACCCTGAATGACCTCAGTGTGTCCTCTCTGTCCTGCTCTCTGTCCTACTTTAGGTACTATTCTCCGGGCTACTCAGAGACCCTGCTGGAGCGGATAGACAAGTACCAGCCTCTCTGAACTTATGGTCTGCTTGGCGGATATGGGCTCTTTTCATTACTGATTCAAACCACCCCCGCATCCATAAATATGAGAGAGCAGACCTATGTAAAAAAAAAAAACTCTCTTATCATTGTCTTTGTGCCATTGGCAAGTACATTGTTTGTTCATCGCTGTCTATGTTAGCATTTGTCTATGTTAGCATTTGTAAAGAGGAATGATGTACCGCATTAGTGTGCTCAAAAGTGTACTCTGTTTGGCTAAGTCACTTGCAAGCACTGAATATATAGTTTGGTGTTTAAAAAATAACACGACTGAATTCTTGTTTTTATTATAGAAAAAAAATCAGGCAAATTAGAAAGTAAATAAAAAAATATAATAAATGTAATCTCACTAACACCATCACCACTTTAAAACTGTTCAGTTACAATAAATGCTTACAGGCTATTTGACAAGAACTCTGCTGCGTTAGTATTTCCACCTTAAAATATTAGCTATTTCCTTTAGACTGGCGAAACCATCTGCATCTTAGTTCACCGTGTCTTCATAATAATTAATTGTATCTTATGTTAACTTATAAACTACTACTCATTTGTTTGTCAGGAAGTTAATTATTATTAATAGGAAATATATGCATCTTGTAGTTTTTGTCCCAGAGACGTGATGTGGTTGAGGGCTGCCTTTAGATTTCTTTTGTGATGTCGTGCTACTGCAGGCTATGCACAGCGCAGATCCCGAGCAGTTGTAAACAGCACTTTGCTACCCCCTGGCGGTGTGAGATGGCGGACATCTCACATTTTCTTTCTCCGACAGCTGTGGCGCACATGGCGACCCCCTCTTTGTTTATTGTCCCTCAATGCTTTAACTCCAGATTGCACTTACGCTAAAATATGGTTAGTGTATCTGGGAGTGTGTCTAAACACTGAAATGGTGTGCATAATATGTGAGCCTGGTATTCACGCATGTAGGTGGGGATACTTTTTTTAAGGATTTGTGCTATAGGACTGGACCACCAGAATATCGCGCTTAGCTATAGAATGTAATAAAAAGATGTGCAACTGGGTTGGATGAGACGGTCGCAAAATTACCTACGCCTAACGAGAATGTCCCATGAAAGAATGGTTTGGAATGCAAGGCTCGCTGCCGTTTATGCGGCTGGCAGCCAAGCAGTACAGCGTTGAGCCTGCTTGTAACCGAAAGATTGCTTGTTCGAATCCCCAGCAAAATTTTGATTAATAATTAACGTGTGACCTTAAGCAAAAAAAGTTGACCAAACAAGACCCTAGTAAACCTTTTGTTAAAGACCCGGAGCAGTGAAAAAACAACGTAATTTCCCCAATGTTTTAAAAGACATTTTTAAGCTACAAGATCAACATTATTGTACTATCTATTATTATTATTTTGTATCATTTTTTACAGGAACTTGCAAATAAGAATTTCGTTTTGTCATTTGTCTTTTTATCCTGTCATAAAAAGGAATGTAAAATAACATTCTGAAACCATTAGTTTCTGAAAACATAATATATTGGTGTGAGAGCTATGTGAACAAAAACTGCATGGAATATCACAGTTTGTGCACGTTTAGCCAACTATATTATGTCACAAGGCTAATCTGATTATTGCAGACCATTAAGGGGTTTGGCTCTAGACCATAATATCAGTATCAGTAATATCAGACCACATTCGGACAATCAGCCATTGGTAAGATACCTAAATTCAAATATCCTAATAATTTCCAAATCATCTAGGAGTAATTCAGTTCAGTTATACTATATTCTTCTATACTATTAGGCCTATATCTATGTATGTCTGTGTGTGTGTGTGTGTGTGTGTATACAGCTCCGGAAAAAATTAAAGACCACTGGACCTTTTTCTTTCCTTTCCAAAAAAGTCGAAAAGTATGGTTTTGAGTGAGGAACAGAAGGGTTAAAATTCCTCACTCAAAACTTTCCTTTTCAACTTTTTTGTATATATACATACATACATACATATAGCCTACATATATATATATATATAAAATCACAGTGACAGTATTAGTTTTGTTTACATATTTTGATGTATTTAATAAAAAGTTATACATAACGTACCTTTTCTAAAATTAAATGTTATGATATAGCGGTATATGGTAGCCACTTCCGTTTATACTTTGTTTGCCCAAGCATGTCCATATTCCACCAACCAAATGTGTAAAAAAAAGTTTAAACATATACTAATTTCTCCCATTTTACCCCATATTCATTCATAATTAATTTTTTTCACATTTGAACGTCTGTAAAAACAAAGGATTTAAAACTCACATCACACGGACACACACACACACACACACACACACACACACACACACACACACACACACACACACAGACTTGACACCTGGGTAAAGTGTGAGTCCCCACAGTGTGTGATAATCACTCTCACTTGTCAAAATTCTTCACAAAGTTATAAATAAAAAACACCATATGTGAAAAGGCCCAGATTACTCAGGACTTTAGAGCCTCCCCAGGGTTTAAAGGCCGCAATCGGTCAGACGTCCATAGAGCCATAAGAATTCCATCGGCCTCTCACTAATGTTTTTAAAATGTAAATAGATCAACAGTTACTGCCCATCGTAACACATGGCTAGAGGAAAAATGCCTTCACAATTAAACACACGGTGTGTCTGTGTGGTGTGTTTTGCAATCTGTTTAAAGTTAGAAAGGTTTTCACGAAGGGATTCTTCCTCTCTTCCTCGTACGGAAATCGTTTTATATCAGTCTTTCTTCTCTTTTCTCACGTAAGTGAGGCATTTCTATTTCTCATTCTGCATACAGTGGCTATAGCCTACCTGACTTCGTATTAATTAGTGTGTGAAAACACGTACACCTTTTACTTGAGCTCCTCTTCAAGACTCCGTCACCAAATCGTTGCATCTTTTCCATCAGTTGCTCGACTTAACACATCTACCGATGAAAGCAGACGGGTGAAAAATGCATTTTTCAAGCCCGGAAATACTTATCGTTTGCATATCTGCCGTTTGTTTCAACGGAGCTATCGAAACCACATCAGGAAAAGGTAGGCTACGCATTGGTAAACGCTTTAACATAATTATTTTATTTAAAAACACCCCAAAACTATAGGTCACTACTCGGAAATGACCAGTTGTCGTGCAGTAAGGCTTCAGGCCTATAAGTTGTTTTATGTTGCATAAGTCATGTTCATATATGTAAATTGACGACAACATTTGATAAACCAATCTGTTTTATCCGTTTAACGTTTTTGCCATAGTGTCTCAGTGGTTTGTAGGGTGTTTCTACCGAGGTTCCCCGGGAACGGCCAGTGACCAGTCTAAAGTCTTGGATGGTAGAGGCCTCAAACCCGTTGCGTGCTCCCAGGGCTGCCTTGATGTTGGGTAGGACACAGAGTAAATTCTGCTTTTATTTCACTGCAGAAGAGAAACTGATATTTTGTCACACGGTATAGACTCAATGTTAAAAAATATATATATATATAAAAATGAATTTAAAAAATAGTTTTCACTTTCAGTTGTAGTGGAATATGGGTGCCATTTGACATAAGTCCTTTGACAAAGCCCCTTATCAAAGCTGAATGGTAGGACAAGATCTAGACTGTCATCTTTGTTAAGGAGCTTGTATTTTTCAATGGAGGGAAGACAAAGATAGTGAAACAGCTGTAAGTCAGAATCTGTAAGGCAACACCACTACACATTACAAAATCAGACCTGTTCCGTGGCGAGAGAAAGAGAGATAGAGACATTTAAGTGCCTTCAGACAACTAAACCTGAAATGAAATTATTATATTTTTTTGGCATGAGATAGGAATGTTGTGACACTGTTGTCGGGGGAAACATGCTCCTGTCGTTATGGGATTGAGGGGCTGGTTGCCAGGAAGTGTCCAGACAGCTCCTCTGGGGAACTCCACTCAGACAACAACACTACAGGGTGGGAAGATGTCATTTCAAAGTTGTTTTTATTGTGGCACCTACAACTTTGCATTGCACCGTATCTGTGGAATTAAAGTCTGACTCGACTCACTGTGCCTGCAGGTGTCGTGATGCTGTGTGCCTGCCTTGTGTTGAGGGGGGCGACATCTTGGCTGTGGATGGATCTCAGGGGCCCTACATATGGAATGTCAGCCTGGCTGCACTGACAGACGCAGAGCACGCTGGGATGCCTTTTCTCCTAGAAGTTTCTGGCTACTTGGCGGCTCCACCCACTCATCCCACTGGTTTGTTAGACTTCAGATCTATCCACCATGTAGCTGGTTTGATAGAAGTAATAAAAAGGTAACTGCATATGAGTATTTTTGACAGACATGTTGATCGTTGGTTGTGATTGGACTGTTGTGTGGTTGTCAGGGATACAAGACCTGGGAGGAGAGAACCTCTCTTCTGTGGATGTTCAGTTCTTTGGGAAGAGGAACAAAGGTCAAAGTTCACATAGTATCAACGTCCAGGAAGATGGCTTCTTCACCTTTTCTTCCGATTGGATGCTAGAAAACTCTGGAACATACCAAATCAGTATGTCAAAAACCAAAATTTCAGAAAATGTATTGGAATAGGAAATCTTATGTCTCACACCCCCCCTCCCTAGCTTTCTCATTTAAAAAAAAAATAAAATCAAGTTTTGAGAGTCTTGTGTTATTCATTCTAGACACTGGCAGCAGAGAACTGAATAGAATGACCACCAAAGAAAATGTTTACTTTAGGAATGACCAGGGTCTTATTGGGTAGGCAGACTGAGCAGTAGTAAAGGTGATTTGCCTAGAAGGGACTGGTTAGTAAGTTGGTGTCATTGACTCTGTGGTTGTGTATGCAGCGAGGGCCAGTTCATCAAAGCGTTAAGATCACAGTGGTGAATGTTTGTCGCCGGCTCTGAACTGAGGGATGACAGCCACAGCTTTCCAATCTATGGGAAGTTCAGAATTTAGCAGCGAGAAGTTGAGGTTGCATTTCTAACTCCAGAAAGCTTCCGAAAAAAGCTGTCCATATCAACTACCCAGCTGATCTGTCCTTGTCCATCTCAGTCTCTCACTCACTCTTTCTCCCTCTCCATCTTCAGATGTCTCCGTCTCCAACCTACTGTCCCAGCTGTCTTCCTCCCTCCATTTCTCTGTCTTGAGTCCCTCTCCTGAGGGGTTAGAGGTGAGCCTCGTCCAGGGGTGGGGAGCCACACCAAGCTGCATTCCCTACCCAGCCCAGGGCCTCCCAACCCAGGCTCTGGGGAAGGCCTACCTGGGTGAAACTCTCACCCTGCTGGCATACGTAAGAGCCGGAGTCATGGTTCAGTTCCACTGGAGCTTCAGTGATGACGAGGAGGAATTGGAGGATGATGAAGAGGAGGGGAAGACTCAGGATGTCAAGACAAACTGCCTTCCAGATTCTGACTGTCTGCGCAGCATTGTGGTGAGAGATGTCGAGTGGATCCCGTCTGGGGATTTTCAGGGAGTCCAGGGAATTTTTTTTATGTACTATGATGCAACATTATCATGTAGGTCAAAAAAACATTTTTCTATGTTTTTTCAGAACCGAAAATATGAAAGGGAGGGAGTTCACATTGTTACGGTCAATGCTTCCAACTTACATGGCTGGACTCAGGAAACCATTCATATCGTGAGTAACTCTGCTGCAATGTCATTAGACCTTATTTGTTATAGGATTGAAAGATTTGACAGAGGGCTCCATTTCTGATAGGGGTGCTGTTTTACTGACCGCGTGTCTCTCCGCAGGCTGTGGTGAGACGTGTTGTGAGCCAGTTGACCCTGGCCTGTCTGTCTGGGTACCAGCTGGCTGTGGGTCAGAACATCTCTTTGGGCCTGAATCTCCACACCACGCAGAGACAGAGCCTGCTGGTCAACCTCACCCTGACGGACCAGGAGGAAGACGGCCTCCGACAGGACCTTGTCCACAGCAGAACCTTCAGCTATGACGATCCTGACAGGGAGCGTGATCAAACCCACGGCAAACCGGTGTATCACGACCTCAAGCAAAACCAAACCCACGTTCGCAAACTTGACCACCGTGATGACTTTAACCTCAGACTTGAACTCACCCATGGCCACAGCCATTGCCATGGAAATGACAACCACACCCTGTCCATCCTGTCCAACCACACCCTGTCCCTATCCACCCGTCCCCTACGTCTCAGCTCCAACTACAGCCAGACCAGCTGCCACCTCCATTTCCGCCTGCACTACCACCTCCCCTCCTCTGTGGGGCGCTATGTTCTCACAGCCACGGTCTTCTCCCTGTATGACCCGGCTGTGCCGCTGCTCACCGCCTCCCCCCGCCTGCCTGTGGTGGTGTATGACTGCATACGCTCCATCTGGCCGGCCGGTCCGTGGAGCACTTCGGTTCAGGCGCGGTCAGAGCTGAACCTCACGGTAGACAGCCAGGCTAACCGCATGGGTTCCAATGTGCTTTGGACGGTTGTACATGGCAACACCACTGTGTTCAACAGGACCGCGGCAGCCTGGACTATGACGGTGACTTTCCCGACGGCTGGGAGATATCTGGTCGCTGTCAAAGCCTTCAATCCAATCAGCTGGGCCGGCTTCCAGACCGACTTACTGGTCCAAGAGCCCGTCGGAGAGTTGGTGCTGAATGTTCCGAGTGTGTTCGTGGTCAACCAAACAACCACAGTGCTGTTCGCCGTCGCAACAGGGTCCAATATGACCGTGGTTGTGTTAATAAACTCAACTGTGTGGTACCAGAACCGCAATTACACCACAGGCGACTGGGTGACGGTGAGCTTGGTGTTTGAGCGTACCGGTATCACTGAGGTAGTGGTCAGAGCTGAGAACCTGGTCTCATCTGAGAACGGGACCACAAATGTGTGCATTCAGGCGGCTGGACAGGTGTCTCGCACAGCCATGACGGATATCACTGCACCACCAGTCACAGAAGAGATCCCCACTCTCAGAACCACAGGAAGTGGTGAGGAATGACGTCGTTGTTACTTACTTTACATAGACTCACCCTGCGTTTGTCTGCAGGTCTTGAGTTGTTTTCAGATAGCGGTACATCTCAACTGTTGTGCCTGAACTGTGTAACACTAGAAAGTTAATGAGTCAGCAGACTTCGATTACTGTGTGACAAAACCTGCATTTCGGTATCATTCTTCCCCTAAACCACAGTCCAGTAATCTCTACAAACCCAGAAGGGAGAGCCATGAAGGACTTTAGGATCTGAACATCTTCATCCAAGCTCTCACTCTAAAAGCGCAAAACAAAATGTTCTTGCAAATCACATTTGACAGTGTTTTTTGTCATCAAGCTCGGCCACTTAGTAACTAACCTGTCCTCTCTAACTTCTACTCCCTCCAAAGCAGCTGCTTTGACGTTAGCACTAGGAACCAAGACAGCTAAGTTGCCAGCGGAGAAGCCAACCAGTGACATCCTCTTGGTGTTGGTCACACCTGCCGTGATACGATTAGATGACTTCATCAAAGCGACAGCGACGGTGGTTAGGGGTGTGGCCTTGATGTTTGTGTGGCATGTGTCTCTGTCAGGACTAACCATTCATAATCACACAGACAGGTACGTCCCTCCCATACAGAGTTAATATGTATTTACTGAAAATAATCCCTTTGGATTGATTTGATATTTTTTGCTCTTTTGTCCTTTGGTTTTCTTATTTCTCTCTGTCTCCCTGCTTTCACCCCTCACCCCTTTGTCCTTCCATCCTTCCCTTCACACCACTGTCCTTCCATCCTTCCCTTCACACCTTTGTCCCTCCATCCCTCCCTCTCTTTGTCTCAGAAACACCAGTCTGAGCTCCCTCTCTTTCCAGGCTGTTATTCCAGGGATGTTTACGGTTACTGTGACAACCGCAAACCCCCTGGGCCAAGCCTTTGTCAGCCGACACCTAGAGGTCAGGGTTCACGGTCCGGTTGGTCAACTTCTGGTCCAGTTCCCATGTGGGTTGGACCATGCGGTGCTCCACAGGTCAGTGGATGGGGCGTACGCTACCCCTCACCTCCTCTTCAGAGGACACACTTCCTCCGGCGGTGTCCATTTTGCTTTCGACTTCCGAGACGGGTCGCCAACCTTGTATGTGAATGGCGTCTCAGATTCTCTGGGAACAACTGCATTCACCCATCACCAGTTCACAAAAGGTACCCGAGTAATTATGTTTTGAACATTAAAACAAGCAAATGACAAATACTGCATATCTTACTTTCACCAAAATGTTTTGACATGCTGTTAGAGTTGATATTATACTTTCTAATCTTTAATATATTTCATCCCCAGAGGGAGTTTTTCAGATCAGCGTGTGGGCCTTTAATGAGTTCTACAACAGTACCGCTGTAGAACGTATGTTCTACGTAGAGAAGGTTCCAGCTGGTCTAGAAATCTCTCCTAATTATAGTGTGGTCCATAAGAACCAGGAGGTTCTCTTTGTGGCTCTGTTAGATGAGGGGACCAACCCCTCCTACATGTGGACCATGGGAGACCAGAGCACCTATGTCAATGCAGGTATAAACCAGAACTGGGTCTGATAACAGATTCTCATTCTCACATAGTAGACCAAAGGTGGTATGAAATATGTCTACCTTCACTTTCACTACTTGACCAAAATTGTTACAAATCAGTTTTGAACTACAACCTTTTCTGTGAATTTAATTCTGTGTGTGCCACCAGGTGCGGAGGTGTCCCACCCGTTTCTCTCCGGGGGTGTGTTTGAGGTGTGTGTGTTGGCAGAGAACCGAGTTGGGAGCGTAAGCTGCTGTGTCTCTATCTCTGTGCTCCATTCGATGCAACGTACGTGTGACATGTCCCCCTTTATGTACAAAATGTCTACGAATAGCTGTCAAATGAATCCATTCGGGAAATAGGACTGTTATTATCTCTCCCAGCTGTGACCATCCATACGGAGAGGCGGGCATATCCCACAAACACCGATATATCATTCCTGGCCTTGACGGAAGAACCAGACCCTGTGGAATTCACGTGGCACTTCGGAGATTCCCGGCCACTCCAGACCACTTCTCGCTTCATCAACAAGAGATACAACACACCTGACAGGTGGTCCCTCATCAGGGTTAGCCTGTTGTTAATAGTAGTCAGTAGTCACAGTCAGAGAGGGTATTACTCTGATGCAGCGCTGGAAACACCGAATGGTTTGTGTAGGAGGATGTCAGAGACACTTCAGGTCCGCGTCATCCTGGTCCACCCCTCCTCCCTGTCCTCTCAGGTACTGCGTGGTGGTGCTGGCATCCAACGGGCTGAGCTCCGTCACCTCCCAGGCCCATCCTGTCCTGGTCCAGAGAGCGGTGCGTCCTAACCGGCTGCTCCTCCAGCCCTCTGTGCTCCTCAACCACACCGCCAACTTCACCTGCCGGACCAACGCTGGGACCGACCTCTCCTACGTCTGGAGCTTTGGAGACGGAACATCCAGAACGGGGGGGAGCATGGAACAGCATACGTTCCACAGGTCAGATGTGATGTGATGTTATGCTCTGTAGCATGACATTGTGTGACATACTGTAATTTTATGCTGCAAAGCATGATGTGGTGTAATGTTATGCTACATAGCATAACCACCCTGAAAAACCAAGTACACCACCCAGAAAAAAATATGCACTTTGATTTCTCTGGCATTGACTTTGCCAACTAATGGCTTCGATGAAGGAAAGTGTACTTATTATGTTTTCCAAGAGACTTTAAAGTCGCTCTGGATAATAGCGTCTGCTAAATGACAAAAATGTAAAAAAAAAAAAAAGTAAAATGTACTTTGACTAAGTGTAATTTTATGCTACGTAGCATGACATACTAATGACATAGTGTAATTTTATGCTACATAGCATGACATACTGTGGCATAGTGAAATTGTATGCTATGTAGCATTACATACTGTGACATAGAGTAATTTTATGCCACATAGAATGACATACTGCGACGTAATGTCATTTTATGCTATATAGCATGCCATACTATGACATAGTGTAATTTTATGCTATGTAGCATGGCATAGTGTGACGTAGTTTAATGTTATGCTACATAGCATGACAGTGTGATTGATCCCAATGCAGGACAGGAGAGTTCACAGTTGAGGTGACCGTCTCTAACCTGGTCAGCTCCGCCTCCCTGACGGCACAGATGTTTGTGGTCGACCGCCCCTGTGAGCCTCCACCTGTTGAAAACAGGGGCCCCCTCAAAATACAGGTAGGAGTGCTACCGAGAGTCTTCAATCTGTTGGGGAATTGGCTCTGGTTTTGGGCAGACAGACACAGAATCTGGTCCGTCGTCTCGCCTCCAGGTGCGGAGGTACGAGACGGTGCGTCTGGGGGTGACGTACGAAGCTGAGGTCCGGTGTGACGTCTCCCGTGGTTTGGAGTACCGCTGGTCACTGTACTCCTCTACAGGTCTGCCGGTACCCCTCGGCCCGGTTCACGCAGACAGACAGAGCATCACCCTGCCCAGCCACTTCCTACACTACGGTGTCTACACAGCTGTAGCCAGGGTGGGTGGAGAAAACAACCCGGAAGTCTATCCGTCGTTCGTGTGCGTGTTCCTCCCGACACGGCTGTTGTGCTGTGTGTCCTGTAGGTTCAGGTGGTGGGCCAGGTTGTGTACAGTAACTACAGCGTCCGCGTGGAGGTGGTCCCCAGCCCCCCGGTCAGCGACATCCAGGGGGGGAGCAACGTGTTCATCAGCAGGGGAAACGGCAGCGTGATCTCCCTGAACGGACAGCGGTCCTACGACCCAGACTACCCCATGAACCAGCTCAGGTAGCTGCGCGCTTACCCTCGCTGATCAGCAGAATCCGCGGTGTTTTTAGCAGGGCTCGCGCAAATAACCCCGCGCACGCACACCTGTTCTCTGGACGCAGGGTTGGGCGCCCCTCTCTAGATACTGTATTTTTTGGGGGCCAATTACCCCTCCGAGCGCTACTAAATCTCTTCCCCTTACAGCTTCAGCTGGACCTGTAAGCCAATCAGTGCCATCGACAGCTCCTGCTTTGACCAATACGTGCCCACCTTGTTCTCCGCGGTCGTGTTTCCCGTGGGGTTCCTGAAGCAGGACTTTGACCAGTTCAGGTTCTCGCTCACCGTCTGGAGTGGAGAACGGACGTCCAGCGCTGACACTTTCATCACCATCACACCTCGTCTGGTCAGGTGGGAAACACTGATGCACATTTACTCAACGTAGGAGATGCTAGTGCGGTTATTAACCTGTCTAATGTTTACTGGGGACCGGTTGGTCCGTTGGTCTGATCCACTGCATCTAGTGCACGTGCCCTGCTGCAGCATGGATTCAAATCCGACCCGCTGCTCTTTCAGCTGAAACCTCCGTCCTTTATCTTTACCTGGTGTCTCTATCAATTAAACAAACGCATGCCTGAAAAAAAAATGGATTAGTCTAAGGGACACTAATAACCTCTATCTCATTGTCCCTCCTCTCCTGCCGTCTCTGTCTCTCCTTTCTAACTCTCTCCCTTTTCTCCCCCTCTCCCTAGGAAGGTGTCTTTGTATTGGTACCAAGGCCAGGGCGATTCAGTGAACTGGGACCAGTCGTTCTCAGTCAGAGCTGTGTGTGAGAACTGTGGCTCCTTCTCCAGAAATATCCGCTTCGCCTGGACCCTCTACCTGGTTAACTCCTCCCATAGGGCGGAGACTGAGTGTAAGAAATGTCGCCCAAACCATTCAGACTGTAGGGCAGCCAAGACTTGTATTTTGTTGTAAAGACCCTATGACCTAATTTTAAATAAAAAACGATACAAGCTGACCTGGTGGCAGTTCAGGAATGTATTAGTGTTTATGTGCAATATGGAGGGGTGGTTATTAAAGTGTGTGTGTGGTTTTTGTAAGTGTGTGTCTATGATGGAGGTGTGTTTCATTGTCTGTGTGTATGTGAAGGGGTAGATACGAGTCTTTGTTGTAAAATATATATTTTTTTCCATGCATTATTGGACAGGAAAGTGGTGAAAGATAGAGCCCTGGGCTGTATTCGAACCTGTGCTGCAGTGTTGCATGTGAACCAGAGAAGGGGGCTGAACACCACTGGATCCCTGGGACACAATGTGTTTTAACCTCTGTGCCCTCTGCTTACAGTGCCCTTCTGTCACAGTGTGGATCTGAGTGTTCCCTCCAACATCATTGGTGTTCCTCCGCTAACCCCGCCCCCTTCCCTGACATCGCCACGCCCAGGCAAATCCTCTCTCGCAAGCAGTGTGACTCTGTCAAACACAGACAGCGGAACATCAGTCCCAGACAGCTTGGTGACCCAAAGTCACACCGTTTCGGCCAACCAGCCCGCAAGGTCCCCCCCGGAGCCCGTCTCTGATCCAGTTGGCTTCGTTTCCAGTGCACCTGAGCCAGGTAAGCGGGTGACATCACTCAAGGAAAACATCAGCATCTGCAAGTAATTATTTTCCTTCAGTAGGTTATTATGTCTCTGAAATATTGCACGTTAGTGTACTAGTATTGGAAAGTGTTTCACTATTTCAGATGTGGAAGGGTCTGACCCCTCTGGGCCACCATACTCCATCTCAAATGTGGTTGACCTTGACAATGGCAGCCTTCTTTACTCTGCCACACCAGGCCGGAGTGACGCCATCGAGGAATACTACGATATTCCCGCTGACTATGACAACATCCCTTTCCCTGTCCGGGAGAGTGGAGATACGGAACGACATTCCAGTAAGACAGATGAAAAGAAGGGAGACGGGAGGGTTTGATGGCAGTGGAACAGATTTTTAACTGTGTTTTTGGATGGCATAACCCCTTTTGGTTCAGGTGAATAACTATTTGTTTTGCAGTTGAGGGCTCTTATTCTGGAGAGACCTTTGGTGGTGGATTGTTAGGAGCCTTTGTTCCAGGTCAGTTAATTGTATCCATTACTATTGACGTTAAAAATGATTTAGGTCCACAGCCAGGAGACATTGAGAAGGAATATATTTAACAAGTTGTTGTTTTGTTTCACCACCCTTGCCAGAAGAGGTGGGATTGGAGAGCAATGAGACACTACTCGGACCAGCAGGTAAACACACAGGCTTGGATAACTTCACTGTTAATGCCTTGTGCAGATTTAGCTCCATACCAATTTTTTTTTGCAGATGTGGATATTGTATTACATTTCAGAACTGTCTATAGATATCTCTGTGAAACCTTTGTGCGAAAGGTTTCACAGAGATGCGGTTGTGAATGTACGTCCTACAGATTATGATGATCCCTTCCTGGGAATAGAGGAGGGAGACTCGGGTGTGTCCGGGGGAAGACCAACAGGTAGTTGTGTGTTGACTTTATATATCCGTATCTACAGTATGTGTGTGAACTTACTGTAGATAATAGACATATAAACCTACTGCAGATATAGACATCTACTGTCTATATTTTCAGTGTGTGATCCTTGTGTCTCTACATTTACCGTGTGCGTGTACTTTGTGTCTATATTCAAAGTATTTGTTCAAACGTCATCTATATTTACAGTGTGTGTAAACTTTGTGTGTTTATAATTTACAGTGTGTGCGTGTGTGCGTTTGTGTGTGTGTGTGTTGACACTGTGTATGTCTGTGTTTATGCATCATCAGGTGTGGATGGGGGGAGCTATGGGAGCTCAGGTGGAGACTCTGGTCCTGCTATCCCAGAGTCAGGTGAGGATGAAGAGAGTAACCTCATGGATTCCAACCCCTCCCTGGTGGTCCTGGACCCCACATTATTAGACCTGCCCAGAGAACTGGTAGAACGGGAGCTGTTTGAATCCTACACGTACACAGGTGAGCATACACCAGCAAGTTTTACAGGGAAAGATTGATGAGTGCCCTCGGTTCAATCTCTCGGTTCAACTAAATCACACAAATACATCACATGCTTTTGTCTCTCCAGGAATCTCGTCTGCTCTCATCACATTCAAACCCTTCACTCTGAGAGCAGGCAGCAAATACATGTTGGAGGTCACTGCCAGTGAGTATGGTTCTTTGTTACTTTTTGTTTTTTAATAAACCCCCTTATCTGTTGATCACAGTGTGTGTAATTGTTTGCTCTTATGAACTCAGACTCCCATGATGCAGTAGTGGGGCAGACTCAGCTATTTCTGTCCACTAGCCCAACCCCCCGAGGAATGACCTGTCAGGTGCAGCCGAGCAGCGGTGTCGAGTTACACACACACTTCAGCATCTTCTGCACCTCTGGAAGAGAGGTGACACACACACACACACACACGCACACACACATACACACTGTAACCAACGCAAGTAGAACTGTTTCTACATAGTAACTGGTATGGTCAGCGTGCTGTATGTTTTAGGCTGTATGTCTTAGGCTGTATGTCTTAGGATGTATGTCTTAGGCTGTATGTCTTAGGATGTATGTCTTAGGCATGTATGTCTTAGGCTGTATGTCTTAGGCTGTATGTCTTAGGATGTATGTATTAGGATGTATGTTTTAGGCTGTATGTCTTAGGATGTATGTCTTATGATGTATGTCTTAGGATGTATGTCTTAGGCATGTATGTCTTTGGATGTATGTCTTAGGCATGTATGTCTTAGGCTGTATGTCTTTGGATGTATGTCTTAGGCTGTATGTCTTAGGCTGTATGTCTTAGGATGTGTCTTAGGCATGTCGTAGACTGTATGTTGTAGGTGTGTTACTGATGTGTCAGTGTGCTGTTTGTTTTTCAGGACCTGCTGTATGAGTTCAGTTTCAGTATTGGACACAGACCTCCTATGATCCTGTACCAGGGAAGAGACTTTCAGTACTACTTCAACCTGCCCTCTGGAGACCCAGATGACGGGTATAAAGGTACTCATCATCTGTTATTACGAAATGTCCTCAGAGTGTGTTCAGTGTCCTGTCTTTTTTAACACTCTGTCCCTGTGTTCCAGTTACTATCTACACAGAGGTCCGGAACAGGTTTGGAACAGCAAATAGACCGTGTCCTGTGACCGTCACGGTCCTACCAAGCTTCAGCAGGAACTCCTCTCACTGCAACCCAAATACGGAACTGTAAGACTGACTGACTGCCAGACTGAATCACTGACCGCCTGACTGAATCACTGACTAATTCGTTCATGAATTGGTTGTTTGATTGATTAGAGGCCCTTTTCTCTCTTCCTCTCTGCCTGTCTTTGTAGGTTTGAGTCAGGTCTGAGGAACCTGTCTGCTCTGGTCCAGCTGGGAAACACTGGAGAGATCCGTAATTACGTCCACCTCCTGACCATCGTCCTTAACAGACACACTCAGGACCCTGCAACCAACACACAGACACACACACACACACGCACCGCTCTCATCCATGTCGTGTGTCAGCTTGACATCAGCGACCAGGTACACACACACACACACACACACACACACACTAAAGAATGAAAGACCTCTGGAGACCCTCAAACACCGGTCTGTTCATGTCTTAGAGCTGAGTATTTGTCCCCAGGTGTCCATGATAGATGCCATCAACCTGCTAAAAGACCTGATGCACGTCAGCCACAAGGTAGGAAGCCTGCTGGACCTGAAGTGGACCAGAACTGCAGGCCCGGGCTTCAGAGGCAGGGTCACGTAGAAGGTGACGCATTAACAGCGTGTTTGTTGTCGCAGGTTTCCCTGGCCAGTGCCAGAGCGGTGGTGAGTCACGTCCAGTCCATCTCAGACCGGTTCCACCAGCCCAGTGTCCCGGTTGCTTACCTACTGGACAGCTGGACCCTCCACGCTCTGGTCACGTTGCTGTCGTACAGCCTGCAGGCCGCCGCTCCCGCGGACGACCTCGT
>JACXGI010007444.1:17683-37440 GCA_016801175.1 Esox masquinongy
TACTGATGACCTCGGACGAGACAAGGCCTCCGTTGATGATGTCATACCGGCCAGGCCTACTGATGACCTCGGACGAGACAAGGCCTCCGTTGATGATGTCATACCGGCCAGGCCTACTGATGACCTCGGACGAGACAAGGCCTCCGTTGATGATGTCATACCGGCCAGGCCTACTGATGACCTCGGACGAGACAAGGCCACTGATCATGTCAAATGGGCCACGCCTACTAAGCTTGCCATACAGCTGACGAGTGATGTTCTTCAGACCACAGCTCAGTTACTCCTGGTGAGATACTCCCTCCCTCTCTCCCTGTCGCTCCGTCTCCTCCTCTCCCTGTTGCTCCGTCTCCTCCTCTCCCTGTCGCTCCGTCTCCTCCTCTCCCTTTCTGACTGTCCTCTCTGTTATAGAAGTACGTCCTCTTCAACGAGGCCCGGCAGTACAATGTGACCACCAGTGTCATGGATCTGCAGATGACTCGGCACAGGCGTGGTCAAACCACGGTCGTCCGCTCCGGCTCGGCTACGGTCCACCTGCCTGGGTGCTTGGACCTGGTCCTGTACGGTCAGAGTGGGAGGGAGACCGCGGATCAACCACAGAGTTTGTGTGTCTTTTGCCAGCTGACCACGTACACACACAACCCTTACTTCTGGGCCAAGACGGCTGTTCAGGTACACACACACACACACACACAAACGCATGCATACATATTTGCCATTGAGATGATGATGATGATGATGGTGTGTCTTTCAGTTGACTGGGCCGGTGATTGACCTGACTCTGTACAACTGCAGCACGAGGAGAGAGATTCCAGTGCGCTCGCTCTCCCAACCAATCAACACTGTATTCCCCAAAACTCCTACAAATGTATGCATTTACTTTGTGCTCGTATTGATGGGCCTATTGCCTGTGTGTGTGTGTGTGTGTGTGTGTGTGTGTGTGTGTGTGTCTGTGTGTGTGTGTCTGTGTGTGAGTGTGTAACCTTTCATCTCAATTCTTCCCAGCTAAGTTCTGTATACAAGTTCACTCTCCTGCGGAGCCAGGTGAACTACCACAGCTTCAAAATTACCCAGCAGGCCTTGCAGGAGGCCATACAGGTCAGCGTAGAGTTCATGCGGCCACCCAACAAGACCTTTCCCATCATGCTCCTCTTCCGGTGGGTACATGTCTTTGAGTACGGCTTCAAACATTCCGTTTTAGAAGGGAATATTTTGGTATTTGTCATTTAACAGTGTGTAGTCATGTAATTGCGTGTATGTTTTCTCAGGATGTTTGAAAAGCCAACTCCCAGCTTGTTTCACATCCAGAGCATCTATCGATGGGACAGAAACACCCACCACATCTCCCTGCCCCCATCATACCTCAGTGGTTCGTCTCATTTATGTTTCACTCTCCCCCACCTCACTGTCCATCTCACTCTCCCCCACCTCACTGTCTATCTCACTCTCCCCCACCTCTCTGTCTATCTCACTCTCCCCCACCTCTCTGTCTATCTCACTCTTTAAGAGACCATCCTCATTCCCTCTCCCTCTCCCCTTTTTATCATTGATCATATCACATTGCCTGCCGTTCCTCGTGTTTTTCTTTTTGTTTTGTCAGAGTGATTAGATGCTATTGCATATCCATTGATGATGAAGGTGTTTCTGATGTTCTGTCCAGCTGCAGGGACGGGCTACCTGGCTCTACTCAACGCTAACTACAATAAGACCCTTCAACACAGGTAACTCAACACCAGGCTTAACCATATCCTACTAGGATTTTATTCAAATGAAACTACATTTCATTCAAATGAAACATTTTATATGTTCTCACAGAGGAATACCTCCGTTAGTTCCTCAGTGTTCTGTATCCTTCGTACAGGTACCTGAGCAGACAGGTAAGCTACACCTTGAGAGTGGAGACCAGCCGGTGTCTGTCCTGGGACCACCAGCAGGGCTGGACGCATGACGGATGCACACCTCGTCTGGGACTGACCTCACACTCCGGGGTCAGCTGCAGGTAACACACACACACACACACACACACACACACACACACACACACACACACGCTAATTTGCTCACACACGCTTTGAGTCACCCACGTGTGTGTCTTCCAGCTGTAGCCACCTGAGACCGTTGACTGTGGTCCAACAGCGGATCCAGATCGGTCACATTGACTCAGAGGACCTGATCCAGTTGGTCAGGTCAGTCAGACCACGGGGCAGCGTCCGTCAGTGAGCAGGGGGTTATGGGATGCGTAGCTTCAGTTAGAGAAAAGAGTAGGAATATCAAATGAGGATATTTAGTGTTTTTGTAATTATTTATATCTCTTTTTCCCTCATCACCCCCCTGCCTCCCCCTCCAAGCCTGGTCAGTGATGCGACTGTAGTGTATGTGTGTGCGGTGTGTGCGTGTTTGTATGCCGTGGGAATGAGAATGTGTAAGAGGGCTGACATCATCTCAGAGAGGAACCAGGAGGTCCACTACCTGTCTGACAACTGTTCGTCAGACACACACCTCTACTCTGTCACCATTCATACCGGCCTGCGCTCCTCAACCAGCATGTCTGCCCAGGTAGATATCACCCCCCCCTTTCTAAATACTCACCTCGCCCTCCACCTCTCCTGTGTCATTCTCTGCCCTCTCCGGGTTTCATCGTTTCCTGGAGCTCGGCTGTTAGAGGGTGGCTGTTGCAACACCGAGGTTGTGGGTTCGATTCCCGCTGAGGGCCAGCTTGAAAACATATGTAGAGTGTCGCTACTGTGTGTGGGCAGCCACAACGTGAACCGAAATGTTTACATCATCCTCCTCATCCCGAATGTTTGACAGCAACTCTGTTGCCGTAAACCCTCTGTCTGATGTTACTGATCAGCGGTCCAATCTCTAAAAGCCATGCATGTCATGGAGATGTGTTTTCTATAACATTATTGTGGCTGGATAACATGGATAATGATGCACTTGTGATGAAAGACGTGTTTTCTGATTGGTTTTCTGAAGCTGCAGTTCAGCCTCGGTGACAGCTGTTCCCTAAGAGCCGTCGCCTCTTTCTTCTTCTTCTCCACTTCTCACTGGCTGTCACTCTGATGTCCACGGCTGACAGTTCCGTAGCTAGTGCTGAATTCTGGGAACACGTCAGTTGTAATAGTTAGTATGTAGTAGTCTGTTTCTGTACAGACAGTTATGACGCAGGCACAGACGGCCGTAAAAATACCTGAAAATATTATGTTCCTATCACTGCACCTTTACTTTTTCCCAAGGACACCTCCCAAAACTGTGGCGTACTTGTTGGTCTTTTGCGTTAGGTGTACATTGTCCTGTATGGGGAGGACGGGGTGTCACTGACAAAACAACTACATGTCCCAGAATGCCCTCTGTTCAGAAGAAACTCCAGGGACACGTTTATTCTAAGGTATGTAACAACATTGGCACTGCAGTGCCAGCCTTTACGATGCATAGCTGTCCTTCTCTGTTTAAAGGGCCAAGTCACTAAAACTATACAGTTTGTTTGTTTGGCGTCACCCTCAGCCGTCTGCCCACGTGTGACGCATTCCTTTCCCAGAAGCCCTATAGACCGAGACACGCCCACTGAATTAGAAACGACAACACTGGTGATGTGAGACACGCCAACTGAATTAGAAACGACAACACTGGTGATGTGAGACACGCCCACTGAATTAGAAACGACAACACTGGTGATGTGAGACACGCCCACTGAATTAGAAACGACAACACTGGTGATGTGAGACACGCCCACTGAATTAGAAACGACAACACTGGTGATGTGAGACACGCCCACTGAATTAGAAACGACAACACTGGTGATGTGATAGGATCGATGCTGTCACCGGGCCTTGTGTCATGTGTTGGTGTCTCTGTAGCTCTGCAGACTGCCTGGGTCCCCTGTGGGGGGTGCGCCTGTGGCATGACAGCACGGGCTCCTCCCCCAGCTGGTACCTCAGACAGGTGGAGGTGTGTGAGGTGAAGGACAATGGGCGGAGCTGGCTGTTCCTAGGCCGGTGCTGGTTGGCTGTTGATGAGTGTGATGGGCGAGTGGAGAGGAGACTCAGCGTCCGCCAACAGGGGCCAGGGTTCACTGAGGTAATGAACGCACGTGCTGGCGCGTGCACACACGCACACATGCACACATGCACTTTCATGATGCCACGATGTTCTGATGTGCTGTTATGCTGCGTGTGTGTAGCTGCTGTGTCTGAAGCTGTCGGAGTACACGGCCGATTTCCACCTGTGGCTATCTGTGTACGGTGGCCCCGCCCCCAGCGCGTTCACGCGCATGCAACGCCTCAGTGTGTGTGGGCTGCTGTGTCTGGGCTACATGTGTGTCAACATGCTTATTATATCAGGCTTCGAGGACAAGGTGAGTCAGCTTGTCAATCTATCAATCAAAATATCAGTTGGTTAATCTGACACTGCCAGTTACACTTTGTGTCGTTCCAGTGCACCTCGGAGCTGGGCCTTGTCGACGTCTCAGTCGTTTCCCTGACGACAGGGCTTCTCAGCGCTCTGACTGTGTTGCCTATAGCGACTGCGGTATCCTTCCTGTTCCGTCAGCGTGAGGTCAGAGTAAAAAGATCAGAGGTCAAACAAGAAACGGTCAGACTGCAGGGCATCTACTCTGTAGAGGGTAGGCTACACACACACACACACACACACACACACTCACGTTGACAGTATTGAGTACAGGTGAAGGTGTGGACAGTCATAGATCTTTACCTCTCTCCGCTTAGTTGATTCTCTGATGGTGAGTGACTCCTGGAACAATCTGCAGCCGTGGGCACAGGAGGCCTGGGGGCCCAAATATGAGGTGACGCACATTTCCTGTTCTTACATACATTTGAGAAAATACTTACTATTTACACTCTGTTGGCTCACTTATGTAATATTATGTTTCACGGTTCTGTACCTGTGTATCGGTTCCAGGCCTCATCTCTCTGTAGTCAGGATCAGCTAAACCAGGACAACAACTACTCAGAAGGCAGATCCAGTGGTTGTGGAGAGGAGGGGGTCAGCCGTAACAGCTCGGTGCCCAGATCAGCAGGCACCACTGTCCCGGAAGATATAAATGTTTGCCAGGAGAGGGTTCATAACCTCAGGGATAACAGCTCCAAACTGCCGGGCAACGTCCAGACCAGCGGAGAGTTAGGGGGAAGAGTCAGTCGTCTAACCCGCTGGTGTCACCCCCTAGCCTGGGTACTGTGTCTGGTTCTGGGCCTTCCTTCTCTGGTGGTGACGGTCGTCTTTGGGATCAGGTTAGTGCATGACAGAGTAGATATCATCCCCTGCATTATAGAAATCAAGTTCATCTCTAGAAACACATGGTACTAACTGTTTACCAGGGCGTGTTTTTGGTGTGTGTGTGTGTGTGTGTGTGTGTGTGCGTGCGTGCGTGCTAGGTTCAGCAGCAGTAAAGCCCTACTGTGGATCCATTCCTTGTTCGTCTCCTTGATCTCCTGTGTCTTCCTCCTTCAGCCAGCCATGGTAAACCAAACCTAATGAAACGCAAGCCAAACCTTACAGAAACCACAAGATGAAAGGGATATTTCTCCAAAATTACACATTACCTTATCCTTTAAGCAGTCTATGGACAAGGTTGGACAGCACCCCATGCTTTGAATTAGCTTTCCTGGCTCATTTTCCAAATGCGAACGTTTCATCATTTGTGGCACTCATCCCATCCCATAGTGATAGCACTGATGTTAGAATGTGTCATGTTCAGTCCATCCAGAAACATCTAAAATCCATTGTAATGATCAAATCCAGCAAGTCACGAACTTTAATCTAACCTACTTTGTTGGAATTGGTCTGTTTGGTTTTCCTTACTAGATACTTGCTGGGGCCATGGTGGTCTCCTTCAGGCATAGGAAGTGTCTGGACATTGCCGGTGTCTTTGGAGTGACTAGGTTTCAGGCAGAGGTTCTGAAACTGTGGACCCAAAATGGCTCTGGTGTCCCTGAGCACTTCCAGCTTAGCCCTTCTCGTCAGCCTCAACAGAGATGCCCGCACTTCGACAGGGTAATAACAATCAATGATGCATAAGATTATATTTAGCAAACTCCCATGAATATCACTGGAAGAATAAACCTCTTTAGAATAGCATGGCTTCCAAAGTCTCTATATTTATTCTCTACAATACCAATCACTTGAAGAAAGGAGTTCTTTAAAACAAGCTTACTGGAACTTGCCCAAATGTTAAAATAATTGTACAAAATAATTGTACAAATTGAAATTTTCAGGGGGGGATGAACATGCTGTATGATTAACAGGTTCTGAAGACTCGTCAGAGGGCTCGATACCTACGCCTGATTGGTCCACCTACTCCGGGGGAACTGAGGAGAACAGCAGGGAGAAGGATGAGAGAAACACTCATCCACAAAACACTCAGGTGTGTGTCTGTGTGCGAGCCTGTGTGTGTCTGTGTGCGAGCCTGTGTGTGTGTGTGTGTGTTTGACCTACTGTGTTCCCTCCATAGAGAGATGGCAGTGTGTGTTTCCATGCTGTTCCTCCTCCTGTGCATGACCTATGGGAGCTTCCCTGCAGATCAATGTCGCCTCACCCGCGCCATCCGAACACAGTTCACCAGGTAGCGGCGGGAAGGGACACAATCGTTCGTGTGTAACGTTTTCTTGCGGTAAGCAAACTCATAAGCATTGATTTTCATGATCAGAGTGAACATTTTGTTTAACTGCAGGAGCCCTTCTAACCCGTTCCTGTCCGTCCAAACACATGAGGAGTTCTGGAACTGGACACTGTTGAGTCTAGTGGATGGTCTGCCCTGGCACCCCTGGAATAATAACACACAAGAAACTGGGAAGGTGGGCATTGGTTTGTGTGTGTGTGCCCTAGAGTACAGACGCACCTTAGCTTCGTGTTTGAATATACATTTGATTTGCTGATTCAAATAAAGCATCTAAAATCTTTCTCCATTTTTTACATTTCTCCTTATGACAGGCAGATGTCGGCCAGGGAACATTTATTCTGACAGGAGAGCCCATCTTGTGGAAAATCGATTCCTCTAAATCATTCACATGCCAGGTAAACCTTGGGAGAAATAACACATCTATCAATTTACCTGACTAGAATCATACAGCCATTGGTATAGAAGGGAGACATACATTTTGAAATAGATTTCTTTTTTAAAATTATTATTATTTGAATAATTGTTATTTTATCCTTAGTAAAAGTGCAGGTGTACTTGTCCACCAGGAGATGGTGTTATGATCAATGTGGAAAATAAATGAAGCCTGAGTGAACTTGAGAAACTTGCAGCTTAGTTTTTACTGTCTGTCCTCAGTATGTATTCCACATGTATTTTAGCTGTGAGTGATCTAACTGGCTCAACAACCACAGTTGCTTTCCATTTTTTTACACTAGAAAAGTAAATTGTTTTGTGGGTCTTTTATAGCTATCCTAAACCCATACTTGACCTCTGACCTACCCTCAGGTGCCTTCTGCCATGGCTAACCTGTTCCCAGAATGCCTCACAGTAAACACCCCTGGAGTCTCTGACATGGCGTTCCCTTTTACGGACGGCCATCACCTCTGCAGTCGACTACGGTGTTACACCGGCAGCAAGATTGCGGTCCGGTTGAGCCTTACACGGTCAGACCACAACACACAAGCCCTCAATACCGTTATCACAGCTACCACAGTCAGACCACATCACAAGCCCTCAACACCATTATCACAGCTATCACAGTCAGACCAGAACAAAACCACTAAATACCATCATCACAGCTAGCACAGTCAGGCCACAACACACCCCTCAATGCTATTATCACAGCCACCACAGTCAGACCAGAATAAAACCACTAAATACCGTCATCACAACTAGCACAGTCAGGCCACAACACACCCTTCTATACCGTTATTACAGCCACCACAGTCAGACCACATCACAACCCTTCAATACCGTTATCACAGCCACCACAGTCAGACTACAACACAACCTCTCAATACCGTTATCACAGCTACCACAGTCAGACCACAACACAACCCTCAATAACGTTATCACAGCCACCACAGTCAGACCACAACACAACCCTCAATACCGTTATCACAGCTACAACAGTCAGACCAGAACACAACCACTAAATACTGTTATCACAGCTACCACAGTCAGACCAGAACACAACCACTAAATACCATCATCACAGCTATCTTTTGCAAAGCAACCCAACCACTCAGCAACATCATCACCGATGAACTACCATGAATCTACTACAACCGAAACCGCATTGCTGATGTCGTCCTGTCCTATCCACTCTAGGTCAGAGTGTGTGTCCAGACTAGAGTTCCTGAGGTCCACTGGTTGGCTGGACAGACGGACGGTAGCCACGGCAACCCACTTTACTCTCTACAGCCCCTCCAGCAACCAGCTGGCCAGTGTGACCCTGCTGGCTGAGAGATCACTTGGCGGAGCTTTGCATACCTCCGCCCATGTGGAATCAGCCAGGCTTTACCACACCCCCACGGCCTGGTTCTACTTCAGTATGGGCAGCCAGGTAGCACCACGACAACACACCTGCCTGCTGTGTCCCCCCAAACCTAAAAAACAGTATTCTTTAAGCACCTCCCCTCGGCTCACCTCTGGTCAGAGTCCACCACCTCAGGCTTCTGTATGAGCTACCAGTTTGAGGAGACAAGAAATTCTCAGACATAAAAACGATGATAGCTGGAGGTCAGTATGTACTCTGGCTTTGAGCTGTGGCCTGTACATGCATCAAATTGAATTCTTTGACCGTGGGTCCAAAGTAGTGCGCTGTGTGGCCCAATCGGTAGACCATGGCCTTTGGAAAGACAGGGTTCTGGGTTTCAAGGCGTACCCATGTGGAATTGTAGGCACTCACTACTTAAGTCACTCTGGATACAAGCAAATGTGGAATGTTAGACACAGTGTGATGTCCCTCTCCTCTCACGAGCTCGTCGGGGCCTTCTACTTTGAATTCTGCGCTAACCGTCATCTCTCATCTCCAGCACCTCTTCTTCCTCGTCTCTCTGATCCAGCTCATCCTTCATATCTGTTCTGCCAGGGAGAAAGACATGCTGGGATACTGCAGAGACCCCAGGTCCTGGCTGCAGGTTAGAGAACAACTGGCTTTCCCTCCTCTTGTCATTCTCTCTGAACCTGGGGCTGCTCACTGCAGTTCTCCAAGTTTTCTTTGAATTGTTAGAAGTAATCAAGCAAGCCTCTTCACAATCAGTTTTAAGCAAAGCATGATCTGAACTTTGTACCCTTTATCTCGGTATGAAATGTCTCTGGGTGTTTATCAGAAACAGGTCAGTTACCTGCTCAGGCCCTTCTCCCTCTGTCTCTCTCCAGGTCGGTATTCTCCTTTTAGTCCTGGTGTATTTTGTTTACCAAGTCAACCGCTCCATTTTGTCTCTGGAGGTCATTGACCTACTGCAAAGACAAGGCTTCAGAGCGCACGTCGACCTCAGCCTACTGTTTACCTGTGAACTGGTAAGACTGGGGGAGAGTGTGTGTGTGTAAGTGTGAGGATGATGATGATGATGATGTTGATGATGTGTCTGCTATCTCTAGCACACCCGGACACTGTGTGGCGTATTGGTCCTCCTCCTGGCCGTTCAGAGTTTGTGTTTGATGGGGGTTAACGGAGCCACGACTGCCTCACTGACTCTCCTTAAACTCACCTTCTCCAGACTCGTCTGGCCTGTGGTAAACAACTGACAGACACAGCCACCTTCTCCAGACTCGTCTGGCCTGTGGTAAACAACTGACAGACACAGCCACCTTCTCCAGATGAGTCTGGCCTGTGGTAAACAACTGACAGACACAGCCACCTTCTCCAGACTCGTCTGGCCTGTGGTAAACAACTGACAGACACAGCCACCTTCTCCAGATGAGTCTGGCCTGTGATAAACAACTGACAGACACAGCCACATTCTCCAGATGAGTCTGGCCTGTGATAAACAACTGACAGACACAGCCACATTCTCCAGATGAGTCTGGCCTGTGGTAAACAACTGACAGACACAGCCACCTTGTCCAGACTCTTCTGGCCTGTGGTAAACAACTGACAGATACAGCCACCTTCTCCAGACTCGTTTGGCCTGTGGTAAACAACTGACAGACACAGCCACCTTCTCCAGACTTGTCTGACCTGTGGTAAACAACTGACAGACACAGCCACCTTCATTCACGCACACTTACTCTATCCACTCCATCCACTTACACTACAATAACCCTGCGTTAGAACATGTGGTTGAAATTCAAGTGCCGTTCCCCACTGTCTGCGGGGTGTGTCCTGATGTTGGTATTCCTCTATCTACTCCGTTTCCCAGCTGTCAGGAGCCGTCCTGTTGTTGGCTCTGTGCATGATGGGAAATGTGCTAGTCCTCAGGGGGCCTTGGGAGGTCAGCACCCTGGCCCGCTCTTTCCCCACCAGCCTGTCCCTCAGTAGGGACACACCGGGCTCCCGGGCCCCAACCCTGTCCTCTCAGCCCCACCAGCTCCACACCTCCTGCAGCCAGTCTGCTCTCTGTCTAGCCATCACGATGGCCTGGACAACATTGGTATGCACTCAACCTTCAAACCCCTTCTTGACATGCTGTTGCTATACCTTTGTGTTTGATCAAACCCTTGACATGAATCAGCTAGTTTTTGTGCCAGAGTTTGTGACAGCGGTCTCAGCACCTACCACCACACATGCCCCCCTGTTTGATTTGAACCCCGGTTTGGCTGACTGCTGTTCCCTCTCTGTCTCCCTTGACAAATGTGTCTCCCGAGCCTCTGCCTCCGGCTACTATTGTGAATATAACAAAATACAAAAATGTATATATGAAATTGACAGGTTTCCTAATGACCTCTAGAGCCAACCGTTCTTGAGTGCTATGTGTACTTAACACTCGACTTTATTTCAGCTGGTTTTATCGAAATTCTGGCAAGCTATTCCAACATGTCTGTTGTAAACCTCTTGCTCTCTAGGTGATCGGAGTCGTCTCCTCATTGGTGGGGGTTGCTAAGTGGGCCGGTCAGAGGAGGAGCCAACTGACTCTCTCTGACTTGGTTGGCTACATCAGGGACTGGGCGGCTGTTTCAATTGGTCGGCGCAAACTGAGAAGGACAGATGTCTACACCAATAGCAAAGTAAGTGAACTTTTACTTTAATGCTAATATTAAAGATTGTTTTAAGTAGAGAGTAGAGCGGGCTAACTAATGGGTTTACTAGTGGGTTAACTAGTGGGCTAACTAGTTGATTGATGTATGTCTTTGTCCCCAGACTTTTTATCTGCAGGAGTTTGAGAGCCTGTTGGATGAGCTTCTGTTCAGACTGAACTCCTTGTCTAACAGTCTGCAACACACCCTGCCTCCTAAAGACATCTGCAACAGGGTGGGCAGTCCTTTCTTGTCTCCTACCCTGAGTCCTTTCAGCTTTAGAATCGCCGTATTCTAAAGTTGAAACACAGCTGTTTCAAGTATCCCCAATGTGAGCTAAAATAGAGAGGTCCCAAGAGGAAGTAGTCCATGCTTTACCAGTGTAACGTCTGCTCCGCGTGGCACAGCGGTTCCCCTTCCTCTCAGGCGCTCCACCTGTGTATTCACCACCGGCAGGAGAGTGATGGCAGCAGCACATCCCGAGGACGCACCTGTTTCCAATCACTGTTTAGTTGTGTTTGTATTCTGTTGTTCACCCACCGCACCTCACTAATTATTGTTTGTCTGTTAGCTACCATGCTGGCGTGCCTGTTTTTTAAACCCCAAAAAGAAAAGAACTAACGTAAAACATTTGAATCGTTCGTTTTGTTTTGCCTCTCTTTTACGCACTCATTCTACTCGCACCATCACAACCAGTCTATGATTCTGGCATAGTTTTAAGAGTGTGTGTTTGTGTTGTAGCAGTCTGGTGTCAGCGAGACAACACGAGTTACTGAAGAGACGTTTCTCAGTTACAACCCTGATATGAGAAACCTCCCACTGACCTCCAGAGAACACTCACCTGACACTTACTACAACAGGTAAATGGCAAATATCTTTCAAATAAAACCCAGCATATGCCTATACTCTTAAAATACAAGGTTAATGGAGTATCCTTTACTTTGAAACTGTGGGGAACACCTATAAGTTTTTAACCGCTGAAAATTCTACCCCAAAATGTTCTTTAAATTGTACTTTGATGTACAATTAAAAAGGACTTACCTAGCGTAGTCATGAGATACTCACTTGACCTGAGTGGATTTTGTTTCCATCCCAGGTTGGAGCTTGACTTAAAAACCCTCCAGCATCGTCATCAGAGAGGCCAAGGAAGACAGACTCCAGCACCGGCCAGGGCACTTTTAGGTGGGGTTGGGACGTATCGCAGTCCTCTGTGTACTGAGACACCCAGGAGGACACCAAGAGAACACCCGTCATTCCCCTCAGAGCTCCACCTCCAGAGCTCCACCTCCTTAGACAGGTCATGGTGCCTCTCCTCCCCAGACTTGGAGTACCCGGCTTCTGCTCGGAAAGGGAAAAACCCACCTCAGACCCAAAGACTACCAGACTGGATGGATAGTCAGCTTGTCAAAACTGTGAGCGGTCACCGGACCACTGTGGTTCAGTCTGGTGGGGAGATCTACAAACGGCCCACGCACAGCCAAAGGGCTGGGTCGGAGAAGCTCACCCCAGGACAGAAGCATGTATCTGGGGTGATGGCGGGATGTGGCGGGCCACACACGGCTGTGGTTGAGGTCATGGTCCATAGAATCCCAAAGACTGAAACAGAGGAGGGGGAGGAAATCCTAGGAACAGTCAAACAGTCCTGGGGCTGAGACTGTGAATGTATTCACTCACCACTGTAAGTCGCTCTGGGTGAGAGCGTTGGCTAAGTGTTAAATGATATGTTTAGGTACATGAATCAGTGAAGGATCTAACAAAGAAGTTGCATCTTTAAATGTGTGGAGTAGGGTTGCACATTTCCTTTCAATACATTCCCTGGTTTTGCAGAAATCCTGATTGCTGTTTTCCAGATTCTATGCTCATTCCTCCTGATTCCAGAAATCCTTCAACCGGGATTTGTGGAAAATCTGTGAATTCATTACAAGGTCCCTTACATTTGCAACCTTGTGTGAAGTGAGACATGCTTAATTATGTATTCACTAGGCTGTGTCATTATGCATATTAAAAACAACATTAAAAATAAATAATGTACTCTTGTCGTTGTTTATTGTGTTGCAAATGATCAAATCAATAATGTCCAGGAAAAGGTGAGGACTGAGGGGAGCGCATTTCTGTTAAAAAGAATGGACAACAGGGTTTGCCATATTACATACTAAAATTAGACGAACTAGCACGTTTGCAAGACAGAAACATTTTCAATATCTTGTGGATATCAAAAGTCCACTGAAAACGTTTGTTTGATTTTCTTTGTTGAAAATTCAGTAGTCCACGCCGTCCAATGACATTTCAACAACTCGTCAACCGCCCAATGGCACGCTGGTACGTTCCAGCTCCAGGAATTAAGTGGCGGTACGCGATTGGAGGAAAGACGATGATGACAGCCAATTACAACGTGGCAAGTCAGACAAGTTCAATGGGGGGGGGGGAATTCTTGAAGTCTTTAGTTGGTATGAAACCACACAAGTCGAAGATCGGTTTGTAACCACACTTCAGTATTTAACGATAGATAGAGATTGCTAATGATATAACATTTTTATGACATTCATTTCCTATTAGCTAAAAGCAAAGGAGAAGTCTAACTCGTTAAACGGATTGCATCCCACTGGAAAACCTGACAATGCGAAAGATAGCCTTGCTGTTGATTGTCTTGCTTGGTGTTACACATTTTGCCACTGTAATCCGATGTGAAGATGGTAAGTAGCTAGCTAGGAAGGCCAGTTATTTTACCTGGTCATTTACTAGCAAACAAGTATTTTCATATCGTTAGCCAGGAGGTTGGTGTTAAGCTTGGCTGTTGGCTAGCTGCGGTGCCAAGCTAGCTAATTGCGAACTTCACTGCCTGGTTAGATGTTAAATAGCGTAGTGTGCACGTTTGCAGCGATGCTATTTAGCGATGCAAACTTAACTGCTCTGTCAATTTCGATTTTTTTATACATGTTGTTTGCAGATGTAGCGAAAGAAGACGTCGTAGAGGAGAGTGACGACAGTGATGATGATGATGATGAGGATGATGATGATGATGATGATACAGAGGTGAAGGAAGAGAATGGAGTGTTTGTCCTGACTGACAACAACTTCGATACGTTCATGGAAAGCCAGGACACGGTGTTGGTTGAGTTCTATGCACCATGGTAAGTTTGCGTAAAGGTAGAGTTAACCGTCGCGAAGTAATTATCAGTCAATTTCACCAACGTCATCTTTTGTGCAACTCCTAGGATCCGATGTACAGTAGGAGAAATCGGAAAGCTTTCGATCTTAAGTATGCGTGAGGTCGCTGCACACTTTAATCTTCACCTTGACTGACAGTATTTCTCTGTCCCAGGTGCGGCCACTGTAAGCAATTTGCTTCAGAGTATGAGAAGATCGCCCAGACTCTGAAGGAGAATGACCCGTCTATCCCTGTGGCCAAAGTGGATGCCACCAAGGCCAGTTCATTAGCGAGCCGGTTTGATGTGTCAGGGTATCCCACCTTTAAGATCATGAAGAAGGGGGAGCCAGTTGATTATGATGGAGCCCGGACTGAGCAGGGTGAGACAACCACTGACAGGACTATGAGCTAGTACTATTTTATTTACCATTATCTACTGCTAAATGCTGCTGCTTTCCTTCCTGCGATCCACCTGTGTTAAACCTTACAAGAAACCTTGCATAATTTAAAGTCTCCCATGTATTTTAAAATGAGTGAGATCCTTAAATCTCAGAGCATAGTTCTTTGCAGACTTCCCCTCCTTCCTCCAGATAGTACAGACCCCCCTCCCCCAAACATGTACGCCCCAGTCAGCAGTTACTAGATTTCTTCCTCTGATGGTATTTGACAATCTCTAATACTTGTTTCCCCTGTTTGACTAATTCAGTAAGCCTGTTAATGTGATAACTGTGGATGTGTTTCAGACATTGTAGCTCGCGTGAAGGAGGTCTCCCAGCCGGATTGGAAGCCCCCTCCTGAAGCTACTCTGGTGTTGACCAAAGACAACTTTGACCAGGTCGTCGACAACGCTGACATTATACTGGTGGAGTTCTATGCTCCATGGTCAGTACCCCAGCCCATATTTTGTTCTGGATGCATCTCAGTTGTCTAACTTCATCCTTGCCTGTACCTCACCTACACTGACCTGATGTGCAACGTCTTTCACTTCCTCAGTATTTTGAAAAAAAATCCTAAAGTACCAGAGGAGATGAAGCTTCATGACTGATGTCATTACTGCCTAATGAAGCTTCACAGTGCTGTTATAACTGTTTCCCCAGGTGTGGCCACTGCAAGAAGCTGGCTCCAGAGTATGAAAAAGCAGCTAAGGACCTGAGCCAGCGCTCACCCCCCATCCCGCTGGCCAAAGTGGATGCCACCCAAGAGAGTGACATTGCCACCCGCTTTGGGGTATCGGGGTACCCTACCCTCAAGATCTTCAGAAAGGGGAAGGCCTTTGAATATAATGGACCCAGAGAGAGGATGGGTATGTCAGGACGTCCGTTGCAAACACAAACTCCATGACAAAATGCATTTGCTAATGGTTTGTAGGACTCGACCCGTGCTAACGATATAGCGACATAGCATAACCGTGTGTGTGTGTGTGTGTGTGTGTGTGTGTGTGTGTGTGTGTGTGTGTGTGTGTGTGTGTGTGTGTGTGTGTGTGTGTGTGTGTGTGTGTGTGTGTGTGTGTGTGTGTGTGTGTGATACAGGTATTGTTGATTACATGATCGAGCAAGCGGGGCCTCCCTCTAAGCAGGTGCAGACTGTGAAACAGGTGCAGGAACTAATCAAGGATGGGGACGACGCTGTCATCGTGGGCGTGTTCTCCTCCGAGCAGGACGCAGCCTATGAACTCTACCTGGAGGCCTGTGAGTGTTTACTGTTATTTATCAAACTTCAGGAAGGCTTTAATACTGTACACTTTAATACTGTATACTGACCCCCCCCCCCCAGGTCATGCTCTGAGGGAAGACTTCAAGTTCCTCCACACCTTCAGCTCTGAGGTTGCTAAGTTCCTCAAGGCATCCTCTGGCCAGGTGGTCATGATGCAGCCTGAGAAGTTCATGTCCAAGTATGAGAAGGCCTCCAACACACTCACCATCAAAGTAAGTGTCCACAGCAACCAGAGGTCCTCTACTTTTCATTAATCTATTTCCAGTACTTGTGGTAGAGAATCCGCCTTTGGGCCTGTGTTATGACATCTGAAACCCCTTGCATTTTGCAATTCCATGTATTATGAGTCTGCCGTCTTGTTGCTGCTTTAAGAATTCAACTCTTTTGTCAAGGATTTGCCACACCATATTGACACTTGTATCATAAGAAAGATCAAATAGAACTGAATTACTACTTTTTTTATTGACATTTATAAAATATAAAAAACACATTTGTACAAATTAGTTGCTTAAATGTACTATTTACTATTTCTACTCTTGCAAACAATGTAAGTTATGTATCTATAGGTGTATTCTAAAGGCAAGCGGTTTGGTTTTAATGTCCTGCTCTCTCACTTCTTGAATTATGCAAGATAATGTAACCATAACAGTAATGAATAATTAATGAGCCTTAGTCTAGACAGCACAGATGGGCTTCGGCAACAAGTTTCTGGTGTTTGCACCAGTTTCACCCCACCAATGTTAGTTTATGGATGCAAGTACTTACTTGTACAGCAATAACGAATGCTCTCCCAATCTGAGACAATGACGAAATTATTTATTTATATATTGTGTTGTAAGAGTTACTCAACCTTGTGTCTGTGTGTCTCTCTCATTCCAGGAGTCCACAGAGGTGTCGGAGGTGCAGGACTTCTTCAGGAAACACATTCTGCCACTGGTTGGTCACAGGAAACAGAGCAACGATGCTAAACGGTACACAAAGAGGCCGCTGGTTGTTGTATATTACGGAGTCGACTTCAGCTTCGATTACAGGAAGGGTAAGTGTCCTCAGCATATACTTACGGTGGTGTGGCTGACGTCACACAGCTTCCATATTCCATTTGGAACATCTGACACAGCAAGCCGGCACTACCTGTAGCTATCTTCCGGGACAGGGTTTTGAGAGAACACTGGCACAGTTAGTTGGAGAAGCTCATCCTCATGTTCTATTACCACTATCACCCATTCTAGCCACCCAGTTTTGGAGGAGCAAGGTCCTGGAGGTGGCCAAGGATTTCCCAGAATACACCTTTGCCATTGCCGATGAGGAGGACTATTCGGACGAGCTGAAGAACCTAGGACTCGGCGAAAGCGGGGAGGAGGTCAATGTGGGAATCTTTGGAGCTGAAGGCAAGAAGTTTGCCATGGAGCCTGAGGAGTTTGATTCTGAGGTGCTCAGGGACTTTGTCATCGCCTTCAAGAAAGGTGAGCTTTACCGAAATTGTTGGAAAGTGAAAGTGTGTCATTAACTTGAGTTGTCTGCTTTCCTGTGAGGTTTTCTAGATCCTTTTGGATTTACAGGGTTGACCGTTGGTTGTACACAAGATGTGTGCAATGGACTATATAAGTATTTAGTGGTCAGCATTTCTGAATGTCTTCTTGGTCCCTCTACAGGCAAACTGACTCCCATCATCAAATCTCAACCAGTCCCTAAGAACAACAAAGGACCCGTGAAGGTAGTGGTTGGGAAGACCTTCGAGGACATTGTCATGGATACAGAGAAGGACGTCCTCATTGAGTTTTATGCCCCGTGGTGCGGCCACTGTAAGAAGCTGGAGCCCGACTATATTGCCCTGGGCAAGAAATACAAGGGCGAGAAAAACCTGGTCATCGCCAAAATGGATGCCACCGCAAATGATGTTCCTCACGACAGCTACAAAGTGGAGGGATTCCCTACCATCTACTTTGCGCCTAGCAATAGCAAGCAGAAACCAATCAAATTTGAAGGCGGGGACCGTACCCTAGAAGGATTTAGTAAGTTCTTGGAACAGCATGCCACGAAATTATCACAGACCAGAGATGAACTTTGAGAAGCTCCCTTCTCTGAGTAGCTAAGAACTCTAACCATAACAGTGCAGACTACAGTTCCCATGTGCTCTGGGGGAGCCGAGGGCAGAGACTGTAAATCCTAAATCAACGCCCCCCCCACCCCCCACAGCCCTTACACCCTAGCCGCTTGTAGTCCTTTGAGGTTTAGATCAGAGGGCAGTAGAGTTTTGATGCTAGGGGAATTGTTTAGGGGCTAGGGTCTAAGAGTTGATTGATTTTTTTTTTTTCCCCACATTGGGCTGTTACTGAGTCGCTGTCAACCACCGGATCTAAAATCATATATATTTTTTTTTTGTTGTATCTGATCAAAACAAAAGAGATTCTGCCCTTTCATGTTAAAGCATGTAAGCACTGTGTCACAGGTTTCTACATATTTTTAAATAAAACATTGTGAAACTGGATGCTGTAGTCCTGTGGTGGCGGTTGGGTTCAAAGTAGTGGGGTCCTCATGTCCCAGTACAAACCCTCAGTTCAGCTGCACTGAATGGGCGAGTTACCCTGCTCAGACAGTCCGCTACACCTGTGTGTTACCTCCTCCGCATGCCTGTCCCATCCGACTTACCACATCATAGTGTAAATCCAAGTCGTGGGAATGCACCAGTGATTTTGCTTTGAGGTATGATGCCAGGAACTTGAATAATGCCATTGTAGTGCACCATTAGGCTTGCTGGTTGCTTAGAGCTTAAGAGTGCTGGATCGCTAACCAAAAGGTTGCTGTATAAAATCCCTGAGCTGATCATTCAAAATTCATTATATGTACTAACACATTTACAAAAGGATTTTTAAATGTGCTACAAAAAAAGTTTTTTGGTCACAATTGCGGCAGGAAAGTACTTTGGTTTGGTCCAGTGCTGTTCATTTTGATCTACTATTGTATATTTTTCAAGGATGACCAACGTTAGTTGCCGCTTTTCAACGCATGTTGCTTTATGGGTCTATAAGCAAGCAAGCAAGTTTATTTATATAGCACAATTCATACATCGAAGCAATTCAATGTGCTTTACAAAGAAAAATAAAATATATAAAAATACAATAACATAAAAACAAATACTCAAATTAAAACATCAAAACAAATGAAAACATAATAGAAATACAATAAGAAAACAAAGATTAAAAAAAAAAAGATTAGAAATGGGATAAAAACATAGGAAGCTATAAGGCTAAACAGTGTGGTTAAGTTTAAGTGCTCAGTCGTAGGCACGTAAAAAGAGTAGTGTTTTTAACCTGGATTTAAAAATGGATACGTTTGGGGCACGTCTAAGATCTTCTGGTAGTTTATTCCAGTTGTGTACAGCATAAGTGCTAAACGCAGCTTCTCCATGTTTAATTTGGGCTCTGGGCTCTACTAGCTGACCAGTGTTCATGGATCTAAGAGCCCTGCTCGGTTTATATTCTTCAAACATATCAGAAATGTATTCGGGTCCTAAACCATTCAGAGATTTATAAACTAAAAGCACCACTTTGAAATCTATTCTGTAACTGACTGGAAGCCAATGAAAAGATTTAAGAACCGGAGTGATGTGCTCTGTTCTCTTGGTCCTGGTTAACATTCTAGCAGCAGCATTCTGAATGAGCTGCAGCTGTTTTAAAGTCTTTTTTGGGAGTCCAGTTAAGAGGCCATTACAGTAGTCAACCCTACTAGAGATAAAAGCATGGATGAGCTTCTCTTGGTCTTTTTGGGAAACCAAGCCTTTGA